>NW_022638137.1:225000-342109 GCF_010993605.1 Petromyzon marinus | reverse complement strand
CTACGGCGCTCCTATGTGTCCGTGTGAGTCTGTGTGTCTATGTGACCTTATATGAGTCTGTGTGTCTCTTTGTGAGTCTGTGTGTCTGGTTGTGAGTCTGTGAGCCCCTATGTGAGTCTATGTGTCTGGTTGTGAGTCTGTGAGCCCTACGTGAGTCTGTGTGCCTCTGTGTGAGTCTGTGTGTCTCTGTGTGAGTCTGTGTGTCTATGTGACCTTATATGAGTCTGTGTGTCTCTTTGTGAGTCTGTGTGTCTGTGTGTGTGTCTGTGAGCCCCTATGTGAGTCTGTGTGTATCTGTGTGAGTCTACAGCCCTCCTATGTGCCCATGTGAGTCTGTGTCTATGTGACCTTATATGAGTCTGTGTGTCTGGTTGTGAGTCTGTGTGTCTGGTTGTGAGTCTGTGAGCCCCTATGTGAGTCTCTGTGTCTCTTTGTGAGTCTACAGCCCTCCTATGTGTCCGTGTGAGTCTGTGTGTCTATGTGACCTTATATGAGTCTGTGTGTCTCTTTTGTGAGTCTGAGTGTCTCTTTGTGAGTCTGTGTGTCTCTGTGTGAGTCTGTGAGCCCCTACGTGAGTCTATGTGTCTCTGTGTGAGTCTACGGCGCTCCTATGTGTCCGTGTGAGTCTGTGTGTCTATGTGACCTTATATGAGTCTGTGTGTCTCTTTTTGAGTCTGTGTGTCTCTTTGTGAGTCTGTGTGTCTCTTTGTGAGTCTGTGTGTCTCTGTGTGAGTCTGTGAGCCCCTATGTGAGTCTGTGTGTCTCTTTGTGAGTCTGTGAGCCCCTTTGTGAGTCTGTGTGTATCTGTGTGAGTCTACAGCCCTCCTATGTGTCCGTGTGAGTCTGTGTGTCTATGTGACCTGATATGAGTCTGTGTGTCTCTTTGTGAGTCTGTGTGTCTCTTTGTGAGACTGTGTGTCTGGTTGTGAGTCTGTGAGCCCTTATGTGAGTCTGTGTGTCTCTGTGTGAGTCTACAGCCCTCCTATGTGCCCATGTGAGTCTGTGTCTATGTGACCTTATATGAGTCTGTGTGTCTCTTTGTGAGTCTGTGTGTCTGGTTATGAGTCTGTGTGTCTGTTTGTGAGTCTGTGTGTCTGGTTGTGAGTCTGTGAGCCCCTATGTGAGTCTGTGTGTCTCTGTGTGAGTCTACAGCCCTCCTACGTGTCCGTGTGAGTCTGTGTGTCTATGTGACCTTATATGAGTCTGTGTGTCTCCGTGTGAGTCTGTGTGTCTCTTTGTGAGTCTGTGTGTCTGGTTGTGAGTCTGTGAGCCCCTATGTGAGTCTGTGTGTGTCTGTGTGAGTCTACAGCCCTCCTATGTGTCCGTGTGAGTCTGTGTGTCTATGTGACCTTATATGAGTCTGTGTGTCTCTTTGTGAGTCTGTGTGTCTTTTTGTGAATCTGTGAGCCCCTATGTGAGTCTATGTGTCTCTGTGTGAGTCTGTGTGTCTCTTTGTGAGTCTGTGTGTCTCTGTGTGAGTCTATGGCGCTCCTACGTGTCCGTGTGAGTCTGTGTGTCTATGTGACCTTATATGAGTCTGTGTGTCTCTGTGTGAGTCTGTGTGTCTCTGTGTGAGTCTGTGTGTCTCTGTGTGAGTCTGTGTGTCTCTTTGTGAGTCTGTGTGTCTGGTTGTGAGTCTGTGAGCCCCTATGTGAGTCTGTGTGTCTCTGTGTGAGTCTACGGCGCTCCTATGTGTCCGTGTGAGTCTGTGTGTCTATGTGACCTTATATGAGTCTGTGTGTCTCTTTGTGAGTCTGTGTGTCTGGTTGTGAGTCTGTGTGTCTCCGTGTGAGTCTTTGTCTCTTTGTGAGTCTTTGTGTCTCTTTGTGAATCTGTGTGTCTGTGTGTGAGTCTGTGTGTCACTTTGTGAGTCTGTGTGTCTCTTTGTGAGTCTGTGTATCTCTTTGTGAGTCTGAGTGTCTCTGTGTGAGTCTGTGAGCCCCTACGTGAGTCTGTGAGCCCCTATGTGAGTCTGTGTGTCTCTGTGTGAGCATACGGCCCTCCTATGTGTCCGTGTGAGTCTGTGTGTCTATGTGACCTTATATGAGTCTGTGTGTCTCTTTGAGAGTCTGTGTGTCTCTTTGTGAGTCTGTGTGTCTCTTTGTGAGTCTGTGTGTCTCTTTGTGAGTCTGTGTGTCTCTGTGTGAGTCTGTGAGCCCCTATGTGAGTCTGTGTGTCTCTGTGTGAGTCTGTGAGCCCCTATGTGAGTCTGTGTGTCTCTGTGTGAGTCTACAGCCCTCCTATGTGTCCGTGTGAGTCTGTGTGTCTATGTGACCTTATATGAGTCTGTGTGTCTCTTTGTGAGTCTGAGTGTCTCTTTGTGAGTCTGTTGTCTTTTTGTGAGTCTGTGTGTCTCTTTGTGAGTCAGCGGCCTTCCAATGTGTCCGTGTGAGTCTGTGTGTCTATGTGACCTTATATGAGTCTGTGTGTCTCTTTGTGAGTCTGTGTGTCTCTGTGTGAGTCTGTGAGCCCCTATGTAAGTCTGTGTGTATCTGTGTGAGTCTACAGCCCTCCTATGTGTCCGTGAGAGTCTGTGTGTTTATGTGACCTTATATGAGTCTGTGTGTCTCTTTGTGAGTCTGTGTGTCTCTTTGTGAGTCTTTGTGTCTCTTTGTGAATCTGTGTGTCTCTGTGTGAGTCTGTGTGACCTTATATGAGTCTGTGTGTCTCTTTGTGAGTCTGTGTGTCTCTGTGTGAGTCTGTGTGTCTCTGTGTGAGTCTGTGTGTCTCTGTGTGAGTCTGTGTGTCTCTGTGTGAGTCTGTAGGTCACTGTTTGAGTCTGTGTGTCTCTGTGTGAGTCTGTGTGTCTCTGTGTGAGTCTGTGTATCTCTTTGTGAGTCTGTGTGTCTCCGTGTGAGTCTGTGTGTCTCTTTGTGAGTCTGTGTGTCTCTGTGTGAGTCTGTGAGCCCTACGTGAGTCTGTGTGCCTCTGTGTGAGTCTGTGTGTCTCTGTGTGAGCCTGTGTGTCTATGTGACCTTATATGAGTCTGTGTGGCTCTTTGTGAGTCTGTGTGTCTCTGTGTGAGTCTGTGAGCCCCTATGTAAGTCTGTGTGTCTCTGTGTGAGTCTACAGCCCTCCTATGTGTCCGTGAGAGTCTGTGCGTCTCATACAGAGATCATCGGTATCGCCTTAACAGACTGCTGGGGCAAGTTGGCTGTGAGTCGCGAGCATCAGCAGCAGCACCTACAAAGGCTACCGGCACCGTGGCACAAGAGGTGGGTGGGTGGCAAGCAACCACGCCCGGCCGCCTTTGTCTTCCCCAGTGGCGATGTTTACTACTCACACCGCGACACAAAGGTTCATCATTTGAGGCTGAGTCGACCTAGGGGGAGGCCCAAGACCGCTTCAGAGGATCGCCACCGCTGTTGTTGGCCGTGAGCGGGAATCGAAACCCGGGTCGCCAGGTTCGTAGCGCAGCGTAGCGCTAACAGCTGCACCACCGCTCCCCACACGCACACAGACACACACAGACACATCCATCCACATCCTCTCTCGTTGGCTAATGGCTGTAATGGCTCTGTAAGTGATATCATCTCCCTCCCTACTGCCTTACCCCCAACCCCCACCTCTCTCTCTCTCAATGACCTCCTCCTCCGTCGTTCTCCAATCGATCCGCCCGAGATATTTAATACGGTGGGGGGTTGGGGGGGGGGTGGTGGCTGGGGGTTCCGTAGTGGCCACGTCGATTTGGCTCATCGTTGACAACGTCAGAGACACACCGAGGTCCTGAGGATGCTGGGATCGTGCAAAGATAAAGGTCCCCCGTGTAGCCTGTAACAAGACCCATTCACTCACCCACCCACTCAGTCACTTACCCATTCACTCACCCACCCACTCAGTCAGTCACCCACTCATTCATTCACTCACCCACCCACTCAGTCACTTACCCATTCACTCACACACCCGCTCAGTCACTCACCCACTCATTCATTCACTCACCCACTCACTCACCCACCTACTCAGTCACTCACCCAGTCACTCACCCAGTCACTCACCCACCCACTCATTCACTCACCCAGTCACTCACCCACCTACTCAGTCACTCACTCAGCCACTCACCCACCCACTCATTCACTCACCCATCCACTCAGTCGCTCACCCACTCATTAACTCGCTCACCCACTCACTCACTCGCTCACCCACTCACTCACTCACTCACCCACTCATTCATTCACTCATCCACTCACTCACCCACCCACTCAGTCACTCACCCACCCACTCAGTCACTCACTCAGTCACTCACCCACCCACTCATTCACTCACCCAGTCACTCACCCACTCATTCACTCACCCAGTCACTCACCACCCACTCAGTCACTCACCCAGTCACTCACTCAGTCACTCACCCACCCACTCATTCACTCACCCATTCACTCACCCACCCACTCAATCCTCACCCATTCACTCACCCACCCACTCATTCACTCACCAATTCACTCACCCACTCATTCAGTCACTCACTCAGTCACTCACCCATTCACTAACCCACCCACTCAGTCACTCACACACCCACTCATTCACTTACCCAGTCACTCACCCACCCACTCAGTCACTCACTCAGTCACTCACTCAGTCACTCACCCACCCACTCATTCACTCACCCATTCACTCACCCACCCACTCAGTCCTCACCCATTCACTCACCTACCCACTCATTCACTCAGCCACTCATTCACTCACTCACCTACTCACTCATTCACTCACCCACCCACTCAGTCACTCACCCATTCACTCACCCACCCACTCGCTCACTCAGTCACTCACTCATTCACTCACCCACTCACTCACTCACCCACCCACCCACACACTCATTCACTCACCCACCCACTCATTCACTCACGCAGTCATTCACTCAGTCACTCACCCATTCACTCACCCACTCATTCACTCACTTACTCACCCACTCACTCACCCATTCACCCACCCACTCATTCACTCACCCATTCACTCACCCACTCATTCAGTCACTCACTCAGTCACTCACCCATTCACTCACCCACCCACTCAGTCATTCAGCCACTCATTCACTCGCTCACCCACTCACTCATTCACTCACCCACCCACTCAGTCACTCACCCATTCACTCACCCACCCACTCACTCACTCAGTCACTCATTCACTCACCCACTCACTCACTCACCCACCCACACACTCATTCACTCACTCATTCACTAACGCAGTCACTCACTCAGTCACTCACCCATTCACTCACCCACTCATTCACTCACTTACTCACCCACTCACTCACCCATTCACCCACCCACCCACTCATTCACTCACTCACTCATCCATTCACCCACCCACTCATTCACTCACTCACTCACACATGAATTCACTCACTCACTCACTCACCCATTCACCCACCCACTCATTCACTCATTCACTCACCCATTCACTCACCCACTCATTCACCCATTAATTCACTCATTCACTCACTCACTCACTCACCCACTTTGTCGTGTATAGCAATGTGTATGTATTGTACATTGAACTTCTTTCTCACCGTACGCAGGCAACTGTGATAATCGGAGGTTGTGTAATGTGGCATGTATAGGAGTGTATAGTTTACTGCCTGGTGGTAAAGTGTAGCGTAGTATAGTGTATAGTCGTGCAGTATTTAGTAGTGTAGTGTATAGTAGTGTAGTGTATAGTGTAGTGTATAGTAGTGTAGTGTATAGTGTAGTGTATAGTAGTGTAGTGTATAGTAGTTAATAGTAGTGTAGTGTATAGTAGTGTATAGTGTAGTGTACAGTGTAGTGTATAGTAGTGTCTAGTGTAGTGTATAGTGTAGTGTACAGTGTAGTGTATAGTAGTGTATAGTGTAGTGTATAGTAGTGTAGTGTATAGTAGTGTAGTGTATAGTGTAGTGTATAGTAGTGTAGTGTACAGTATAGTGTATAGTAGTGTAGTGTACAGTATAGTATATAATAGTGTAGTGTATATTGTAGTGTATAGTGTAGTGTATAGTGTCGTGTATAGTAATGTAGTGTATAGTAGTGTAGTGTATAGTAGTGTAGTGTATAGTGTAGTGTATAGTGTAGTGTATAGTGTAGTGTATAGTAGTGTAGAGTAGTGTAGTGTATAGTAGTGTAGTGTATAGTGTAGTGTATAGTAGTGTAGTTTATAGTGTAGTGTGGTGTATAGTGTAGTGTATAGTGTAGTGTAGTGTATAGTGTAGTGTAGTGTATAGTGTAGTGTATAGTGTAGTGTATAGTAGTGTAGTGTATAGTGTAGTGTATAGTGTAGTGTATAGTAGTGTACAGTGTATATTGTAGTGTATAGTGTAGTGTATAGTATTGTAGTGTATAGTGTAGTGTATAGTAGTGTAGTGTATAGTGTAGTGTATAGTAGTGTATAGTGTAGTGTATAGTGTAGTGTATACTGTAGTGTATAGTGTAGTGTATAGTGTCGTGTATAGTGTAGTGTAGTGTATACTGTAGTGTATAGTGTAGTGTATAGTAGTGTAGTGTATAGTGTAGTGTATAGTAGTGTAGTGTATAGTATAGTGTATAGTGTAGTGTATAGTGTAGTGTATAGTAGTGTAGTGTATAGTGTAGTGTATAGTATAGTGTATAGTGTAGTGTATAGTAGTGTAGTGTATAGTGTAGTGTATAGTAGTGTAGTGTATAGTGTAGTGTATAGTAGTGTAGTGTATAGTGTAGTGTATAGTAGTGTAGTGTATAGTAGTGTAGTGTATAGTGTAGTGTATAGTGTAGTGTACAGTGTAGTGTATAGTGTAGTGTATAGTGTAGTGTATAGTGTAGTGTATAGTGTAGTGTATAGTGTCGTGTATAGCAATCTGCATGTATGTTGAACTTCTTTCCCACCGTACGTAGCCAATGGCCTTTAATCGGAGGTGCGGGGTGAAGGTCCACAACCTATACACAACGACAGGAAGCGGTTCTAAAGAATAGAGTTTGTCAATCTACATGATAATGCTGCTGCTGATGATGCTGCTGCTGATGATGATGATGATGATTTCAAAGTGCATCAGAGCTCCCAGCGGCTTGCGAACATCGTAAGGAAGAAACGTTCCAGGCGGCCGCTGAAGCGACGCATCTGAAAGCACGCGATGACCACCGTCTCTGCATGCTGATGATGATGCTGATGATGATGGTGATGATGATGCTGCATGCTGATAATGATCCTGATGCTGATGCTGATGATGATGATGCTGCATGCTGTTGATGATGCTGCTGCTGATGATGATGATGCTGCATGCTGATGATGATGCTGATGATGATGCTGATGATGATGATGATGCATGCTGATGATGATCCTGATGATGATGCTGATGATGATGATGATGCTGCATGCTGTTGATGATGCTGTTGCTGATGATGATGCTGCATGCTGATGATGATGCTGATGATGATGCTGATGATGATGCTGATGATGATGCTGCTGCTGATGATGATGCATGCTGCTGATTGATGAAGCTGCTGTTGCTGCTGCTGATGATGCTGCTGCTGCTGATGATGATGCTGCTGCTGATGATGATGATGCTGATGATGATGATGATGCTGTTGCTGCTGTACGTACGTTGAACTTCTTTTGCACGGTACGTAACCAACCGGGCTAATCGGAGGTGAGGGTTGAAGGACCACAAATGAAACACAATAACGAGCAGCAAATTCTTGGTTCTTTCGGTAAAGTCACCACCACGTAGAAGGGAAACAATAAAATAATAAAAATATAAAACAATAAAATTATTGTAAAAAAATAAAATTATTATTCTTGGTTCTTTCGGGTAAAGTCACCAAGTAGATAGGGAAACAATAAAATAATAAAAATATAAAACAATAAAATTATTGTAAAACAATAAAATTATTATTTTTGGTTCTTTCGGTAAAGTCACCACCACGTAAAAGGGAAACACTAAAATAATAAAAATATAAAACAATGAAATTATTGTAAAACAATAAAATTATTATTTTTGGTTCTTTCGGTAAAGTCACTACCACGTAGAAGGGAAACAATAAAATAATAAAAATATAAAACAATAAAATTATTGTAAAACAATAAAATTATTATTCTTGGTTATTTCGGTAAAGTCACCACCACGTAGAATGGAAACTATAAAATAATAAAAATATAAAACAATAAAATTATTGTAAAACAATAAAATTATTATTCTTGGTTCTTTCGGTAAAGTCACCACCACGTAGAAGGGAAACAATAAAATAATAAAAAATAAAACAATAAAATTATTGTAAAACAATAAAATTATTATTCTTGGTTCTTTTGGTAAAGTCACTACCACGTAGAAGGGAAACAATAAAATAATAAAAATATAAAACAATAAATTATTGTAAAACAATAAAATTATTATTCTTGGCTCTTTCGGTAAAGTCACCACGTAGAAGGGAAACAATAAAATAATAAAAATATAAAACAATAAAATTATTGTAAAACAATACAATTATTATTCTTGGTTCTTTCGGTAAAGTCACCACCACTTAGAAGGGAAACAATAAAATAATAAAAATATAAAACAATAAAATTATTATTATTCTTAGTTTCTCTTCAACGTGACTTTACCGAAAAAACTAAGAATATGAATTACTGCAGTCACGAAAGCTTTAAATCAAAAAATAAAATTATTGTAAAAAACTGAAAATTATTATTCTTGGTTCTTTCGGTAAAGTCACCACGTAGAAGGGAAACAATAAAATAATAAAAATATTAAACAATAAAATTATTGGAAAACAATAAAATTATTATTCTAGGTTCTTTCGGTAAAGTCACCACCACGTTGAAGGGAAACAATAAAATAATAAAAATATAAAACAATAAAATTATTGTAAAAAAATAAAATTATTATTCTTGGTTCTTTCGGGTAAAGTCACCAAGTAGATAGGGAAACAATAAAATTATAAAAATATAAAACAATAAAATTATTGTAAAACAATAAAAATAATATTCTTGGTTCTTTCGGTAAAGTCACCACCATGTAAAAGGGAAACAATAAAATAATAAAAATATAAAACAATAAAATTACTGTAAAACAATAAAATTATTATTCTTGGTTCTTTCGGTAAAGTTACTACCACGTAGAAGGGAAACAATAAAATAATAAAAATATAAAACAATAAAATTATTGTAAAACAGTAAAATTATTATTCTTGGTTATTTCGGTAAAGTCACCACCACGTAGAATGGAAACTATAAAATAATAAAAATATGAAACAATAAAATTATTGTAAAACAATAAAATTATTATTCTTGGTTCTTTCGGTAAAGTCACCACCACGTAGAAGGGAAACAATAACATAATAAAAAATAAAACAATAAAATTATTGTAAAACAATAAAATTATTATTCTTGGTTCTTTTGGTAAAGTCACTACCACGTAGAAGGGAAACAATAAAATAATAAAAATATAAAACAATAAATTATTGTAAAACAATAAAATTATTATTCTTGGCTCTTTCGGTAAAGTCACCACGTAGAAGGGAAACAATAAAATAATAAAAATATAAAACAATAAAATTATTGTAAAACAATAAAATTATTATTCTTGGTTCTTTCGGTAAAGTCACCACCACGTAGAAGGGAAACAATAAAATAATAAAAATATAAAACAATAAAATTATTGTAAAACAATAAAATTATTATTCTTGGTTCTTTCGGTAAAGTCACCACCACGTAGAAGGGAAACAATAAAAAATAAAAATATAAAACAATAAAATTATTGTAAAACAATAAAATTATTATTCTTGGTTCTTTCCGTAAAGTCACCACCACGTAGTAGAAGGGAAACAATAAAATAATAAAAATATAAAACAATAAAATTATTGGAAAACAATAAAATTATTATTCTAGGTTCTTTCGGTAAAGTCACCACCACGTTGAAGGGAAACAATAAAATAATAAAAATATAAAACAATAAAATTATTGTAAAGAAATAAAATTATTATTCTTGGTTCTTTCGGGTAAAGTCACCAAGTAGATAGGGAAACAATAAAATAATAAAAATATAAAACAATAAAATTATTGTAAAACAATAAAATTATTATTCTTGGTTCTTTCGGTAAAGTCACCACCACGTAGAAGGGAAACAATGAAATAATAAAAATGTAAAACAATAAAATTATTGTAAAACAATAAAATTATTATTCTTGGTTCTTTCGGGTAAAGTCACCAAGTAGATAGGGAACCAATAAAATAATAAAAATATAAAACAATAAAATTATTGTAAAACAATAAAAATAATATTCTTGGTTCTTTCGGTAAAGTCACCACCATGTAAAAGGGAAACAATAAAATAATAAAAATATAAAACAATAAAATTACTGTAAAACAATAAAATTATTATTCTTGGTTCTTTCGGTAAAGTTACTACCACGTAGAAGGGAAACAATAAAATAATAAAAATATAAAACAATAAAATTATTGTAAAACAGTAAAATTATTATTCTTGGTTATTTCGGTAAAGTCACCACCACGTAGAAGGGAAACAATAAAATAATAAAAATATAAAACAATAAAATTATTGTAAAACAAAATTATTATTCTTGGTTCTTTCGGTAAAGTCACCACCACGTTGAAGGGAAAACAATAAAATAATAAAAAATATATAAAACAATGAAATTATTGTAAAACAACAAAATTATTATTCTTGGTTCTTTCGGTAAAGTCACCACCACGTAGAAGGGAAACAATAAAATAATAAAAATATAAAACAATACAATTATTGTAAAACAATACAATTATTATTCTTGGTTTCTTTCGGTAAAGTCACCACCACGTAGAAGGGAAACAATAAAATAATGAAAATATTTCATTTTATTATTTCCCTTCTTCTACGTGGTGACTTTACCAAAAGAACCAAGATTATCAATCTGTGCAGTCGCAAAAGCTTTAAATAAAAATTGAACGAGCAAAATTAACACTACTATACACTAGCAGTTGTAAGGAAATTAGTTTAGGGGCTGTCCATAAATGACGTCACGCACCTTGGCGGTTGGTTGTGGTGGGGGGCGGGTCAGACATTTGTGACGATGCGTGACGTCGGAGGGGGGGGCGGGGCGTGTTTATAAATGTGACGTCACATCAAAAAATAAATTTAGACAAACACGTTCTACTTATATTTTTTTTATTTAAAGCTTTCGTGAATGCAGTAATTCATATTCTTAGCTCTTTCGGTAAAGTCAAGTTGAAGGGAAACAATAAAATAATAATATATAATAATATATAAATAATAATATATATTTGTTGATATATATTTTATTATTTTATTGTTTCCCTTCAACGTGACTTTACCGAAAGATACCAAGAATATGAATTACTGCAGTCACGAAAGCTTTAAATCAAAACGTTCTACTTAATTAAATAGACTTTTTTTAAAATAAATGTTTTCTCCTACAACATCAGAGTGCAGCGCCACATTAAATACGCTTCAAATCGCTTAAATGTAAAAAAAGTCTATTTGATTGGTCCACACCAGAGACGGCTTTTCTTAGAGCACCTTTAGTCTCTCCACTGGTGTTGGACCAGAAAATTGAAGGACAGTGCCAATATCATTATCAGAGTTGTCTTTTTGTTTGTTTGTATTTTTGACCGCTTGTGTTGTGGTTATTGCAAACATGATCCCCTTGTATAAAGGTGTCAGTTTTGGTGGCAGATAAAAGTGGAAAAATCTTATTACTGTATCTTACTACTGGCAAAGGAGGTATCATAATGTAAATGCTCACCCCTAGCCCTCAATAACTCTGATAGTGCGCTGTTTTTGAGTTGTACGCCTTTTGGCCTCTTCTGGTCCAACACCAGTGGAGACTAAAGGGGCTCTAAGAAAAGCCGTCTCGGGTGTGGACCAATCAAATTCAAGGACAGCGCCAATATCATTATCAGAGTTGTCTTTCTTTGTTGGCATTTTGACTGCTTGTGTTGTGGTTATTGCAAACAATGATCCCCTTGTATAAAGGTGTCAGTTTTTGTGCCAGTTAAAAGGGTAAAAACCTATTCCTATATCTTGTTTCTGGCAAAGGAGGTCTCATAATGTAAATGCTCACCCCGAGCACCATCAATAACTCTGATAGTGGCGCTGTTTTTGAGTTGAACGCCTTTTGGCCTCTTCTGGTCCAACACCAGTGGAGAGACTAAGGGGCTCTAAGAAAAGCCGTCTCGGGTGTGGACCAATCAAATTCAAGGACAGTGTCAATATCATAATCAGAGTTGTCTCTTTTTGTTTGTTTGCATTTTGACCGCTTGTGTTGTGGTTATTGCAAACAATGATCCCATTGTATAAAGGTGTCAGTTTTTGTTGCCGGAAAAAAAGGGCTAAAAACCCTATTACAATATGCTTCAAATTGCTTTGAACTATCGCCACTGTAGGAGTGCGTTTTTAAAGTTGCGCTGCGCTCCGATGTTGTAGGAGAAAACGTTTATTATTTAAAAAAAATTAAATGTCGATTTAAAGCTTTTGCGACTAACGCAGTCTTCCCCCAACAGCTACCTGAAGCAAGAAGATTTTTTTTTTAAAAAAAAGTCTATTTCATTAAGTTAAACGCGTTGGCTATGCTTGCTTATAAAGTTGCCGCATTTTTGATGTGACGTCACATTCCTCAACACGCCCCGCCCCCGCCCCCGCCCCCTCTGACGTCACGCATCGTCACAAATTTCTGACCCCTCCCCCGCCCCCCCTCCAGGTGCGTGACGTCATCTTACGGACAGCCCGTCAGGGTGTGTGTGGCGGGTGGCTGGAGTGTTGGCCTTAGCACCTGCTACAATTTAATATTTTTGTTTTAAAGTTTTAGTTTGGGGTAACGTTCTCACAGTGAAGAGGGGTGGGTGGGTGGGGTGGGTGGGTGGGGTGGGTGGGTGGGGTGTGTGGGGTGGGTGGGTGGGGTGGGTGGGGTGGGGTGGGTGGGGTGGGGTGGGTGGGGTGGGGTGGGTGGGTGGGGTGGGTGGGGTGGGTGGGTGGGGTGTGTGGGTGGGGTGTGTGGGGGGCTGTACCAACACGGACGGAGCGACCCATGAGGGTGGTGCTGGTGGTGGTGCTGGTGGTGGTGGTGGTAGTGGTGGTGCTGGTGGTGGTGGTGGTGCTGGTGCTGGTGGTGCTGGTGGTGGTGGTGGTGCTGGTGGTGATGGTGCTGGTGGTGCTGGTGGTGGTGCTGGTGGTGGTGCTGGTGGTGGTGGTGGTGGTGCTGGTGGTGGTGGTGGTGGTAGTGGTGCTGGTGGTGCTGATGGTGGTGGTGGTGCTGGTGGTGGTGGTGCTGGTGGTGGTGGTGCTGGTGGTGGTGGTGGTGCTGGTGGTGGTGGTGGTGCTGGTGGTGGTGCTGGTGGTGGTGGTGGTGGTGCTGGTGGTGGTGGTGGTGCTGGTGGTGGTGGTGGTAGTGGTGCTGGTGGTGCTGATGGTGGTGGTGGTGCTGGTGGTGGTGGTGGTGCTGGTGGTGGTGGTGGTGGTGCTGGTGGTGGTGGTGGTGCTGGTGGTGGTGGTGCTGGTGGTGGTGGTGGTGCTGCTGGTGGTGGTGCTGGTGGTGGTGGTGCTGCTGGTGGTGGTGCTGGTGGTGGTGGTGCTGGTGGTGGTGGTGCTGGTGGTGCTGCTGGTGGTGGTGCTGGTGGTGCTGGTGGTGCTGGTGGTGCTGGTGGTGGTGCTGGTGATGGTGGTGGTGAATATTTAACGATGCGCGCTTTGGGGAGCGGTGGTGCAGCGGTTAGCGCGGTGCTGGGCTGCGAATCCGACGAGCCCCGGGGTTCGATTCACCACTCACGGCCACCGCCGGCACCACCGGTGACGGAGCGTAGCCTGGGCCTGCTCCCCCTAGGTCGACTCAGCCTCAAATGGGTGCCTGGGGGCTGTGTGTAGGAGAAACGTCGCAACCGGGGGAGACAAAGGTGGCCGGGCGTATTGCTGGCCACCCAATCCCCTGCATCAGGCGCTGCTACTCGCTGCTAACAACACTTGGCCCCATAGTCTGGTGAAGGCTATACGGGAGAGCTTTGTCTTTGTAGAGGGATGGTGAGTGAGTGATTGGGTGAGTGAGTGAGTGGGTGGGTGAGTGAGTGGGTGAGTGGGTGAGTGAGTGGGTGAGTGGGTGAGTGAGTGAGTGGGTGGGTGAGTGAGTGAGTGGATGAGTGAGTGGGTGAGTGAGTGGGTGAGTGAGTGGGTGAGTGGGTGGGTCGGTGAGTGGGTCGGTGAGTGGGTGAGTGAGTGCGTAAGTGGATGAGTGAGTGGGTGAGTGGGTCGGTGAGTGGGTGAGTGAGTGGATGAGTGAGTGGGTGAGTGAGTGAGTGGGTCGGTGAGTGGGTCGGTGAGTGGGTGGGTGAGTGGGTGGGTGAGTGAGTGTGTGAGTAAATAGGTGAGTAACTGGGTGAGTAAGTGGGTGAGTACGTGGGTAAGTACGTGGGTGGGTGGGTGAGTGAGTGGGTGAGTGAGTGGGTGAGTGAGTGGGTGAGTGAATGAGTGAGTGGGTGAGTGAGTGGGTGAGTGAGTGGGTGAGTGAATGAGTGGGTGGGTGAGTGGGTGAGTGAGTGAGTGAGTGGGTGAGTGAGTGAGTGGGTCGGTGAGTGGGTGGGTGAGTGAGTTGGTGGGTGGGTGAGTGGGTGGATGAGTGGGTGAGTGGGTGGATGAGTGGGTAAGTGAGTGAGTGAGTGGGTGAATGAGTGGGTGAGTGAATCGGTGAGTTGGTCGGTGAGTGGGTGGGTGAGTGGGTGGGTGAGTGAGTGGATGGGTGAGTGAGTGGGTGAGTTGGTGAGTGAGTGAATGGGCGGATGAGTGGGTGCGTGCGTGGATGAATGAGTGGGTGAGTGAATGAGTGGGGGAGTGGGTCGGTGAGTGGGTGAGTGGGTTGGTGTGTGAGTGAGTAGGTGAGCAAGTGGGTGAGTACATGGGTGGGTGAGTGAGTGGGTGAGTGAATGAGTGGGTGAGTTGGTCGGTGAGTGGGTGGGTGAGTGGGTAGGTGAGTGGGTGAGTGGGTAGGTGAGTGGGTGAGTGGGTGAGTGGGTAGGTGAGTGGGTGAGTGTGTGAGTGCGTAGGTGAGTGGGTGAGTGGGTCGGTGAGTGGGTGAGTGGGTGAGTGAGTGGATGAGTGAATGAGTGGGTGAGTTGGTCGGTGAGTGGGTGGGTGAGTGGGTAGGTGAGTGGGTGAGTGGGTTGGTGGGTTGGTGTGTGAGTGAGTAGGTGAGCAAGTGGGTGAGTACGTGAGTGGGTGAGTGAGTGGATGAGTGAATGAGTGGGTGAGTTGGTCGGTGAGTGGGTGGGTGAGTGGGTAGGTGAGTGGGTGAGTGGGTAGGTGAGTGGGTGAGTGGGTGAGTGGGTAGGTGAGTGGGTGAGTGGGTCGGTGAGTGGGTGAGTGGGTGAGTGAGTGGATGAGTGAATGAGTGGGTGAGTTGGTCGGTGAGTGGGTGGGTGAGTGGGTAGGTGAGTGGGTGAGTGAGTGGGTGAGTGGGTAGGTGAGTAGGTGAGTGGGTGAGTGGGTCGGTGAGTGGGTGAGTGGGTCGGTGAGTGGGTGGGTGAGTGGGTAGGTGAGTGGGTGAGTGGGTGAGTGGGTAGGTGAGTGGGTGAGTTGGTGAGTGCGTAGGTGAGTGGGTGAGTGGGTCGTTGAGTGGGTGAGTGGGTGAGTGAGTGGATGAGTGAATGAGTGGGTGAGTTGGTCGGTGAGTTGGTCGGTGAGTGGGTGGGTGAGTGGGTAGGTGAGTGGGTGAGTGGGTAGGTGAGTGGGTGAGTGCGTAGGTGAGTGGGTGAGTGGGTCGGTGAGTGGGTGAGTGGGTGAGTGAGTGGATGAGTGAATGAGTGGGTGAGTTGGTCGGTGAGTGGGTGGGTGAGTGGGTAGGTGAGTGGGTGAGTGGGTAGGTGAGTGGGTGAGTGGGTGAGTGAGTGGATGAGTGAATGAGTGAATGAGTGGGTGAGTTGGTCGGTGAGTGGGTGGGTGAGTGGGTAGGTGAGTGGGTGAGTGGGTAGGTGAGTGGGTGAGTGGGTGAGTGAGTGGGTGAGTGAGTGGGTGAGTGAATGAGTGGGTGAGTTGGTCGGTGAGTGGGTGGGTGAGTGGGTAGGTGAGTGGGTGAGTGAGTGGGTGAGTGGGTTGGTGTGTGAGTGGTTTAGGTGCGTAAGTGGTTGAGTGAGTGAGGTGCTACCCGCTCCTTGACACCACTTGCCCCAACAGTCTGTAGAAGGCTATACGGGGGATATTTGTCTTTGGGGGTGGGTGGAGGGGGGGGGGAGTGGGGGGAGGGTGAATATTTAATGATGCGTAAGTGCATCGTGTGGTCGTTAACAAGGATAAAGGCAAAGCTCCCCCGGCTAGCCCGCGTGGGATGTTTGGGGCAAGTGGCGTTTGCGACGGAGCAGCAGCTAGCGGCTGTGAATGTCTACAAAGAGGTGGCGGTGGTGGTAGTGGCGGTGGTGGTGATGGTGGTGATGTTGGTAGTGGCGATGATGGCGGTGGTGGTGGTGGTGATGTTGGTGGTGGTGATGTTGGTGGTGGCGATGGTGGTGGTGGTGATGTTGGTGGTGGTGATGTTGGTGGTGGTGATGTTGGTGGTGGTGGTGGCGGTGGTGGTGGTGATGTTGGTGGTGGTGATGGTGGTGGTGGTGATGTTGGTGGTGGTGATGTTGGTGGTGGTGGTGGTGGCGGTGGTGGTGATGTTGGTGGTGGCGATGGTGGCGGTTGGTGGTGGTGGTGATGTTGGTGGTGGTGATGTTGGTGGTGGCGATGGTGGCGGTGGTGGTGGCGGTGGTGGTGATGTTGGTGGTGGCGATGGTGGCGGTGGTGGTGGTGGTGGTGATGTTGGTGGTGGTGGTGATGTTGGTGGTCAAACAAATATGTTAACTCACTCGCCTTGTAGGCAGGGAGGGTCATGGGTTCGATCCCGTCGCAGTGGGTGCCTGCTGCTGTTTATATTTTGGGGGGTTTTCACTCCCCATTTAGCATCAACATCAGGCGTTGGAGCAATGTGCTGCCCCTATAAATTTCCATGTTGCCGTTGAATTTTTTAAAGAAAAAAAATATGTATATATATTTTTTTCTTATTTTCACCGAGGTAAGGGCGCCGAATTGAGCAACGTAACCCTTTGTCGGAAGCGACCTGACCATCATAAAATAATAGCAGCTCAACGAATTGGCTGATATGATCATCATCATCACCACCATCACCACCACGCGGACGTGTGTAGCAGCCGAGGCTTCTAAACGCCGTGGATTATTATAAATGTGGAGGGAAGAACCGGAGGACCCGGACAAAAACATCCAAGCGCCTTCGGGGGAGAGTGAGAGAGAGAGACGGAAACTCCAAATCTACAGCAGCAGCAGCAGGCATCATCAGGGTCGGGATCGAACCCACGACCTCCTGTATACCAGGCGAGGTAGTCAACATCTCCTAGCCACCGTGGTGATGATGATGATGAGAGAGAGAGACGCAGACTCCAAATCTACAGCAGCAGCAGCAGGCATCGTCAGGGTGGGGATCGAACCCACGACCTCCTGTACACCAGGCGAGGTAGTCAACATCTCTTAGCCACCGTGATGATGATGATGAGAGAGAGACGCAGACTCCAAATCTACAGCAGCAGGCATCGTCTGGGTCGGGATCGAACCCACGACCTCCTGTACACCAGGCGAGGTAGTCAACATCTCCTAGCCACCGTGATGATGATGATGAGAGAGAGACGGAAACTCCAAATCTACAGCAGCAGCAGGCATCGTCAGGGTGGGGATCGAACCCACGACCTCCTGTATACCAGGCGAGGTAGTCAACATCTCCTAGCCACCGTGGTGATGATGAGAGAGAGAGAGACGCAGACTCCAAATCTACAGCAGCAGGCATCGTCTGGGTCGGGATCGAACCCACGACCTCCTGTACACCAGGCGAGGTAGTCAACATCTCCTAGCCACCGTGGTGATGATGAGAGAGAGAGAGACGCAGACTACAAAATCTACAGCAGCAGCAGCAGGCATTGTCAGGGTCGGGATCGAACCCACGACCTCCTGTACACCAGGCGAGGTAGTCAACATCTCATAGCCCACCGTGATGATGATGATGATGAGAGAGAGAGAGACGCAGACTCCAAATCTACAGCAGCAGGCATCGTCAGGGTCGGGATCGAACCCACGACCTCCTGTACACCAGGCGAGGTAGTCAACATCTCCTAGCCACCGTGATGATGATGAGAGAGAGAGAGACGCAGAATCTAAATCTACAGCAGCAGCAGCAGGCATCGTCAGGGTCTGGGATCGAACCCACGACCTCCTGTAGACCAGGCGAGGTAGTCAACATCTCCTAGCCACCGTGGTACCCCAAGACGACATTAAGCCATCATCATCATCATGGGGTTCAGGTAGGCGCAGCGGTCCCGTTGATAACAGTCGTGAGCGTGAATCAAACTCGGCTACGTAGCGCCAACCACTGCGCTAACCACTGCGCCACCGCTCCCCAGCAGCAGCAACAACAACAGCGGCCGCCGTTGGCAACTAAGTGGCGGTGAGGTCACCAGGACGCCTGTGCCAGGCTAGGTGCACCTTGAGGTCACGTGAAGTGTCGAATGCTCGCTGCTGGCAGGAGGTGACGGGACAGACCCTGCATGTGCCATGGATTGTACTGCTGTGCCAGGCTAGGTGCACGAGGAGGAGGTCACGTGACAGACCCTGCAGGTGCCATGGGTTGACTGACTGAGATGAATGACAGATGCACCACCACGTGTGTCACCCCCTACTGTACCAACTTGCTGCGATTTATCCGCCCGGCGCTCCGCTCGTTGTTGTGAGCGTCGCTCCTCTGCCCTCCGCCCGCTCCAGCTGGCGGGCGACTTCATCCGACCGCCCAGTGGCCTCAACGTGCACCTAGCCTGGCACTGCCCATCATCACGGTTGGCTGCGTACGGTGCTAAAGAAGTTCAGCCGACATACACAGAGACACACAGAGACACCCATAGAGACCCGCAGAGACACCCATAGACACCCAGTCCCATAGAGACACCCATAGAGACACCCACAGAGACCCACAGAGACACCCAGAAAGACCAACAGAGACCCACAGAGATACCCATAGAGACCCAGACCCATAGAGACCCACAGAGACCCAAATAGAGACTTAAATAAACCCACAGACACCCACACCCATAGAGACCCATAGAGACCCACAGAGACACCCACAGAGGCCCACAGGCACCCAGACCCATAGAGACCCACAGAGACACCCACAGAGACTTACAGAGACCCATAGACCCCCAGACTCATAGAGACCCAAAGAGACACCCCTAGAGACCTAAAGGGACCCCGCAAACACCCAGACCCATAGACACCCACAGAGACCCATAGGCACCCAGACCCATAGAGACCCACAGAGACACCAATATAGACCTACAGAGACCCACAAACACCCATAGAGACCCACAGAGACACCCATAGAGACCCGCAGAGACACCCATAGAGACCCACAGAGACACCGATAGAGACTTACAGAGACCCTCAGAGACAACCATAGAGACCCACATAAATCCACAGACACCCAGACTCATAGAGACCCACAGAGACACCCATAAAGACCTACAGAGACCAACAGACACCAGACCCATCGAGACCCACAGAGACACCCATAGAGACCCACAGAGACACCCATAGACACCCAGTCCCATAGAGACCCACATAGACACCCACAGAGACCCACAGGCACCCAGACCCATAGAAACCCACAGAGACACCCATAGAGACATACAGAGCCCCACAGACACCCAGTCTCATAGAGACCCACATAGACACCAATAAAGACTTACAGAGACCCACCGACACCCAGTCCCATAGAGACCCACATAGACACCAATAAAGACTTACAGAGACCCACAGACACCCAGTCCCATAGAGACCCACAGAGACACCCATAGAGACTTACAGAGACCCACAGACACCCAGACCCATATAGACCCACAGAGACACCCATAGAGACTTACAGAGACCCACAGACACCCAGACCCATATAGACCCACAGAGACACCCATAGAGATTTACAGAGACCCACAGACACCCAGAACCATAGAGACCCACAGAGGCACCCATAGAGACCCACAGAGACACCCATAGAGACCTACAGAGACCCACAGACACCCATAACCATAGACACCCACAGAGACCCCAATAAAGACGCACAGAGACCTACAGAGACTCACAGAGACACCCATAGAGACCCACAGAGACACCCATAGAGACCCACAGAGACACTCACAGAGACACCCATATAGACCCACAGAGACACCCATAGAGACCTACAGAGACCCACAGAGACACCCATAGAGACCCACAGAGACACCCATAGAGACCCACAGAGACCCACAGAGACACCCATAGAGACCCACAGATACACTCATAGAGACCTACAGAGACCCACAGACGCTCAGACCCATAGAGATACACAGTCACCCACAGAGACACCCATAGACACCCATAGAGACCCACAGAGTCCCAATAAAGACCTACAGAGACCCACAGAGACACCCATAGAGACCCACAGAGACACCTATAGACACCCATGGAGACCCACAGAGACTCACAGAGACACCAATAGAGACCTACAGAGACCCACAGAGACACCCATAGAGACCTACAGACACCCATAGAGACCTACAGAGAACCACAGAGTCACCCATAGAGACCCATAGAGACCCACAGAGACACCCATAGAGACCCACAGAGACACCCATAGATACCTACAGAGACACCCATAGATACCTACAGAGACACCCATAGACACCCACAGAGACCCACTGAGACACCCATAGATACCTACAGAGACACCCATAGAGACCTACAGAGACCCACAGAGACACCCATAGAGACCTACAGAGACCCACAGAGACACCCATAGAGACCTACAGAGACACCTATAGATACCTACAGAGACCCACAGAGACACCCATAGATACCTACAGAGACACCCATATAGACCTACAGAGACACCCATAGACACCCATAGAGACCCACAGAGACCCCAATAAAGACCTACAGAGACCCACATAGACACCCACAGAGACCCACAGAGACACCTATAGACACCCATAGAGACCCACAGAGACACCCATAGAGACCTACAGAGACCCACAGAGACACCCATAGAGACCCACAGAGACACCTATAGACACCCATAGAGACCCACAGAGACACCCATAGAGACCCACAGAGACCCACAGAGACACCCATAGAGACCTACAGAGACCCACAGAGACACCCATAGACACCCATAGAGACCCACAGAGACCCACAGAGACACCCATGGAGACCTACAGAGACCCACAGAGACACCCATAGAGACCCACAGAGACACCCATAGAGACCCACAGAGACCCACATAGACACCCATAGAGACCCACAGAGACACCCATAGAGACCCACAGAGACCCACAGAGACACCCATAGAGACCTACAGAGACCCACAGAGACACCCATAGAGACCTACAGAGACCCACATAGACACCCATAGAGACCCACAGAGACACCCATAGAGACCCACAGAGACCCACAGAGACACCCATAGAGACCCACAGAGACACCCATAGAGACCTACAGAGACCCACAGAGACACCCATAGAGACCTACAGAGACTCACAGAGACACCCATAGAGACCTACAGAGACCCACAGAGACGCCCATAGAGACCCACAGAGAAAACCATAGAGACCTACAGAGACCCACAGAGACACCCATAGAGACCCACAGAGACACCCATAGATACCTAGAGAGACTCACAGAGACACCCATAGAGACCCACAGAGACCCACAGAGACACCCACAGAGACCCACAGAGACACCCATAGACACCCATAGAGACCCATAGAGACACCCATAGAGACCTACAGAGACCCACAGAGACACCCATAGAGACCCACAGAGACACCCATAGAGACCCACAGAGACACCCATAGAGACCTACAGAGACCCACAGAGACACCCATAGAGACCCACAGAGACACCAATAGACACCCATAGAGACCCACAGAGACCCCAATAAAGACCTATAGAGACCCACAGAGACACCCATAGAGACCCACAGAGACACCCATAGAGACCTACAGAGACCACAGAGACACCCATAGAGACCCACAGAGACCCACAGAGACACCCATAGAGACCTACAGAGACCCACAGAGACACCCATAGAGACTCACTGAGACTCACAGAGACACCAATAAAGACCTACAGAGACCCACAGAGACACCCATAGAGACCCACAGAGACCCACAGAGACACCCATAGACACCCATAGAGACCCACAGAGACACCCATATAGACCCACAGAGACCCACAGAGACACCCATAGAGACCCACAGAGACCCACAGAGTCACCCATAGATACCTACAGAGACCCACATACGGTGTGTATCGTCTTAACAGACTGTTGGGTCAACTGCAATGAGCGAGAACATAAGTTCAACATACAGACACGCACATTGTTGGTCTGGGTGGTTCATCATGGCCGTGGTCAAAGATGCTGATGATCCTGCTGCTTCTGCTGCTTCTAGTGGTCCTGCTGTCTCTATGGGATTGCGATATAGGGGAGGGAGAGGAGGGAGGGGGGAGGGGGTGACCCCCTCCCGGTCGCCATGGTTACGCTCATTAGCTCCCATAACCGCCTCGGCCGCTGTGATGCTGGGCAAGACAGAGGGAGGGTGGATGAGTGGGTGGGTGGATGGGTGAGTGAGTGAGTGGGTGAGTGGGTGAGTGAGTAGGTGGGTGGGTGGGTGAGTGGGTGGGTGAGTGAGTGGGTGAGTGGGTGAGTGAGTGGGTAGGTGGGTGGGTAGGTAGGTGAGTGGTTGGGTGGGTGAGTGAGTGAGTAGGTGGGTGGGTAAGTGGGTGGGTGGGTGGTGGATGGGTGAGCGAGTGAGTGAGTGGGTGGGTTGGTGAGTGAGTGGGTGGGTAGGTGGGTGGGTGAGTGAGTGGGTTGGTAGGTGGCTGATTGGGTGTTTGGGTAGGTGGGTGGGTGGGTGAGTTGGTAGGTGAATGAGTGGGTGGGAGAGTGAGTGGGTGGGTGAGTAAATTAGTGGCTGGTTGGGTGGGTGAGTGAGTGCGTGGGTGTGTGAGTGGGTGGGTGGGTGAGTGGGTGGGTGGCTGGGTGTGTGAGTGAGTAGGTGAGTCGGTGAGTGAGTGGGTGGGTGGGTAGGTGGGTGAGTGAGTTGGTAGGTGGGTAAGTGAGTGGTTGGGTGGGTGAGTGAGTGTAATGGGTAGGAAGGTGAGTGGCTGGGTGGATAGGTGAGTGAATTGGTGAGTGGGTGAGTCAGTGGGTGAGTGGGTGGGTAAGTGAGTGGTTGGGTGGGTGAGTGAATAAGTGGGTGAGTGAATGAGTGGGTGCGTGGGTGGGTGGGTGAGTGGCTCGCTGAGTCAGTGGATGGGTGAATAAATTCGTGGCTGGGTGGGTGGGTGAGTGGGTGATTGAATGAGTGAGTAGGTGGTTGAGTGAATGAGTGGGTGCGTCGGTGGGTGAATAAATTCGTGGCTGGGTGGGTGGGTGAGTGGGTGATTGAATGAGTGGGTGGGTGGGTGAGCGGGTGGGTGGCTGGGTGGGTGGGTGCCTGTGTGGGTGGGTGAGTAATCGAGTGTGCATGTGTAATCGCCATCGGGGGAGACAAAGGCGGCCGGGCGTGGTGCTGGCCACCCACCCACCCTCTTGTGCAGCGGTCCGCTAACAGCACTTTCCCCAACACTCTGTTAAGGCTACACGGGGGACCTTTGACTTTGTGTTTTGCGCATTGGGGCATCTGCCAGGCATCTCGGCCGGGTCAACCCACGTCACCTGCAAGGGTCTGTCACGTGACCTCCTCCGCCTCGTGCACCTAGCCTGGCACAGCATCAGTCAACCCCATAGCACCTGCAGGGGTCTGTCCCGTGACCTCCTCCTCGTGCACCTAGCCTGGCACAGCAGCAGTCAACCCCATAGCACCTGCAGGGGTCTGTCCCGTGACCTCCTCCTCGTGCACCTAGCCTGGCACAGCAGCAGTCAACCCCATAGCACCTGCAGGGGTCTGTCCCGTGACCTCCTCCTCCTCGTGCACCTAGCCTGGCACAGCAGCAGTCAACCCGCGGCACCTACAGGGTCTGTCACGTGACCTCCTCCTCGTGCACCTAGCCTGGCACAGCAGCAGTCAACCCACGGCACCTGCAGGGGGTCTGTCACGTGCATCAGCGATCATTCGGCGCTTCGCGTGGCCCCAACGTGCACCTAGCCTGGTACAGGCGCCGTGGTGGGGAGCGGTGGTGGCGCGTTTCACCTGCTGGAACCCGCGGCTCTCTGAACCGGTTTCTGGGCCTCCCCCTAGGTCGGCTCAGCCTTAAAAAAAAACAAAAAAGTTACGTGGCGTGGCGTGGCCGTGGCCGTGGTGTGTGAGCAGTGGACATCGCGCCACTGGGGAAGACAAAGGCGGCCGTGCGTGGTTGCTGGCCACCCACCGTGTGCCACGTGGCATTCGTAGACGCTCGCTGTTTTGCTCAGAGCCACTTGCCCCAGCGGAACGTGAGAAGCTTTCGCCGGCGGGTGGATGCGATGTCAAACGAAAAAATTATCGCGCGCGATACGGCCGCATAATGAATCGTCCGCAGGCACGATCATATCTGGTTGTGGATGAGGCAAGAGCGAGTCGGGAGAGCGATGAGAGAGAGAGGGAGAGAGAGGGAGTGAGAGAGAGGGTGAGACAGAGAGAGAGAGTGTGAGAGAGAGGGTGAGAGTGTGAGAGAGAGAGTGAGACACAGAGAGAGTGTGGGAGAGAGGGTGGGACAGAGAGAGAGAGTGAGAGAGTGAGACAGATAGAGTGTGAGAGAGAGAGAGTGGGACAGAGAGAGAGAGACAGAGAGAGTGAGAGAGAGAGAGAGCGAGACAGAGAGGGTGGGACAGAGAGAGTGTGAGAGTGAGAGAGTGAGACAGAGAGAGTGTGAGAGTGAGAGAGAGAGAGTGAGACACAGAGAGAGAGAGTGTGAGAGAGAGAGAGACAGAGAGAGAGAGAGGGTAGGACAGAGAGAGAGGGTAGGACAGAGAGAGACAGAGAGGGTGTGAGCGTGAGAGAGAGAGTGAGAGAGACAGAGAGAGAGAGTGTGAGAGAGAGAGTGAGAGAGTGAGACAGAGTGAGAGTGAGAGAGAGAGAGTGTGAGAGTGAGAGAGAGGGTGAGACAGAGAGAGTGAGACAGACAGAGTGAGAGAGAGAGAGAGACAGAGAGAGTGTGAGAGTGGGACAGAGAGAGTAGGACAGAGTGAGAGTGAGTGAGAGAGGGTTGGGGATGCATGGCGTGAGGGAGGGTTGAGGAAGAGAGATGAGAGAGAGAGAGGGGCGAGAGGGAGAGAGACGGGGAGGGAGATGGAGGAGAGAGAGAGATGGAGAGAAGGGGGAGGGGAGGAGATGGGGGGGGGGGGGGGGATGGAGAGAGATGGAGAGAGAGGAGAGATGGGGGGGGGTGAGAGAGATGGAGAGAGATGGGGGGGGGGTGAGAGAGATGGAGAGATGGGGGGGGGGTGAGAGAGATGGAGAGAGAGGAGAGATGGGGGGGGGGGTGAGAGAGATGGAGAGATGGGGGGGGTGAGAGAGATGGAGAGAGAGGAGAGATGGGGGGGGGGGTGAGAGAGATGGAGAGATGGGGGGGGTGAGAGAGATGGAGAGAGAGGAGAGTGATGGAGAGATGGGGGAGGGGAGGAGATGGGGGGGTAGAGAGATGGGGGGGGGGAGATGGGGGGGTAGAGAGATGGAGAGAGATGGAGGGGGTGAGAGAAGGGGGTGTGTATGAGAGATGGAGAGAGAGGAGAGAGATAGAGAGAGAGGAGAGAGATGGAGAGAGAGGAGAGATAGGTGAGAGATGGAGAGAGATGGAGGGGGTGAGAGAGATGGGGGGGGGGGGGGGTGAGAGAGATGGGGGGTGGGTGTGAGAGATGGAGAGAGAGGAGAGAGATGGAGAGAGAGGAGAGAGATGGAGAGAGAGGAGAGATAGGTGAGAGATGGAGAGAGATGGAGAGAGAGGAGAGAGATGGAGAGAGATGGAGAGAGAGGAGAGATAGGTGAGAGATGGAGAGAGATGGAGAGAGAGGAGAGAGATGGAGAGAGATGGAGAGAGAGGAGAGATAGGTGAGAGATGGAGAGAGATGGAGAGAGAGGAGAGATAGGTGAGAGATGGAGAGAGAGGAGAGAGATGGAGAGAGAGGAGAGAGATGGAGAGAGATGGAGAGAGAGGAGAGATAGGTGAGAGATGGAGAGAGAGGAGAGAGATGGAGAGAGAGGAGAGAGATGGAGAGAGATGGAGAGAGAGGAGAGATAGGTGAGAGATGGAGAGAGATGGAGAGAGAGGAGAGATAGGTGAGAGATGGAGAGAGAGGAGAGAGATGGAGAGAGAGGAGAGAGATGGAGAGAGATGGAGAGAGAGGAGAGAAAGGTGAGAGATGGAGAGAGATGGAGAGAGAGGAGAGATAGGTGAGAGATGGAGAGAGAGGAGAGAGATGGAGAGAGAGGAGAGAGATGGAGAGAGATGGAGAGAGAGGAGAGATAGGTGAGAGATGGAGAGAGATGGAGAGAGAGGAGAGAGATGGAGAGAGATGGAGAGAGAGGAGAGATAGGTGAGATAGGTGAGAGATGGAGAGAGATGGATGGGGTGAGAGAGATGGGGGATGGGTGTGAGAGATGGAGAGAGAGAGGAGAGAGATGGAGAGATGGAGAGAGAGGTGAGAGATGGAGAGAGATGGGTGTGTGGGTGTGAGAGAGATGGAGAGAGATGGGTGTGTGGGTGTGAGAGAGATGGAGAGAGAGGAGAGAGATGGAGGGAGTGGAGAGAGAGATGGAGGAGGTGGTGTGAGAGATGGAGGAGGGGGTGAGAGATGGTGTGTGTGTGTAGATGTGTGTGTGTGTGTAGATGGTGTGTGTGTGAGAGATGGTGTGTGTGTGTGTAGATGTGTGTGTGTGTAGATGGTGTGTGTGTGTAGATGTGTGTGTGTGTAGATGGTGTGTGTGTGAGAGATGGTGTGTGTGTGTGTAGATGGTGTGTGTGTGTGTAGATGGGTGTGTGTGTGTTTGTAGATGTGTGTGTGTGTGTAGATGGTGTGTGTGTGTGTAGATGGGTGTGTGTGTGTTTGTAGATGTGTGTGTGTGTGTAGATGGTGTGTGTGTGTGTAGATGTGTGTGTGTGTGTAGATGGTGTGTGTGTGAGAGATGGTGTGTGTGTGTGTAGATGTGTGTGTGTGTAGATGGTGTGTGTGTGTAGATGTGTGTGTGTGTGTAGATGGTGTGTGTGTAGATGTGTGTGTGTGTGTGTAGATGTGTGTGTGTGTGTAGATGTGTGTGTGTGTGTGTAGATGTGTGTGTGTGTGTAGATGGTGTGTGTGTGTGTGTAGATGGTGTGTGTGTGTAGATGGTGTGTGTGTGTGTAGATGGTGTGTGTGTGTAGATGGTGTGTGTGTGTGTAGATGTGTGTGTGTGTGTGTAGATGTGTGTGTGTGTGTGTAGATGTGTGTGTGTGTGTAGATGTGTGTGTGTGTGTGTAGATGGTGTGTGTGTGTAGATGGTGTGTGTGTGTGTGTAGATGGTGTGTGTGTGTAGATGTGTGTGTGTGTAGATGGTGTGTGTGTGTGTGTAGATGGTGTGTGTGTGTAGATGGTGTGTGTGTGTAGATGTGTGTGTGTGTGTAGATGGTGTGTGTGTGAGAGATGGTGTGTGTGTGTGTAGATGGTGTGTGTGTGTTGATGGTGTGTGTGTGTGTAGATGTGTGTGTGTGTGTAGATGGTGTGTGTTGTGTAGATGGTGTGTGGGTAGATGGTGTGTGTGTGTGTAGATGGTGTGTGTGTGTGTAGATGTGTGTGTGTGTAGATGTGTGTGTGTGTAGATGTGTGTGTGTGTGTAGATGGTGTGTGTGTGTGTAGATGTGTGTGTGTGTGTAGATGGTGTGTGTGTGAGAGATGGTGTGTGTGTGTGTAGATGTGTGTGTGTGTGTAGATGTGTGTGTGTGTGTGTAGATGGTGTGTGTGTGTAGATGTGTGTGTGTGTGTGTAGATGTGTGTGTGTGTGTGTAGATGGTGTGTGTGTGTAGATGTGTGTGTGTGTGTGTAGATGGTGTGTGTGTGTAGATGTGTGTGTGTAGATGGTGTGTGTGTAGATGTGTGTGTGTGTGTGTAGATGTGTGTGTGTGTGTAGATGTGTGTGTGTGTGTAGATGTGTGTGTGTGTGTAGATGGTGTGTGTGTGTGTGTAGATGGTGTGTGTGTGTAGATGGTGTGTGTGTGTGTAGATGTGTGTGTGTGTGTGTGTAGATGGTGTGTGTGTGTGTAGATGGTGTGTGTGTGTGTAGATGGTGTGTGTGTAGATGTGTGTGTGTGTGTAGATGGTGTGTGTGTGTGTAGATGGTGTGTGTGTGTAGATGGTGTGTGTGTAGATGTGTGTGTGTGTGTAGATGTGTGTGTGTGTGTAGATGTGTGTGTGTGTGTAGATGGTGTGTGTGTGTGTAGATGTGTGTGTGTGTAGATGTGTGTGTGTGTGTGTAGATGTGTGTGTGTGTGTAGATGGTGTGTGTGTGTGTGTAGATGGTGTGTGTGTGTAGATGGTGTGTGTGTGTGTAGATGGTGTGTGTGTGTGTAGGTGTGTGTGTGTGTAGATGGTGTGTGTGTGTGTAGATGTGTGTGTGTGTGTAGATGGTGTGTGTGTGTGTAGATGGTGTGTGTGTGTGTAGATGGTGTGTGTGTGTAGATGGTGTGTGTGTGTGTAGATGTGTGTGTGTGTAGATGGGGTGTGTGTGTAGATGTGTGTGTGTGTGTAGATGTGTGTGTGTGTGTGTGTAGATGTGTGTGTGTGTGTAGATGGTGTGTGTGTGTAGATGGTGTGTGTGTGTAGATGGTGTGTGTGTGTGTGTAGATGGTGTGTGTGTGTGTAGATGGTGTGTGTGTGTGTGTAGATGGTGTGTGTGTGTGTGTAGATGGTGTGTGTGTGTAGATGGTGTGTGTGTGTGTGTAGATGTGTGTGTGTGTGTGTAGATGGTGTGTGTGTGTGTAGATGGTGTGTGTGTAGATGGTGTGTGTGTGTGTAGATGTGTGTGTGTGTAGATGTGTGTGTGTGTGTGTGTAGATGGTGTGTGTGTGTGTAGATGGTGTGTGTGTGTGTAGATGGTGTGTGTGTGTGTAGATGGTGTGTGTGTGTGTAGATGGTGTGTGTGTAGATGTGTGTGTGTGTGTAGATGGTGTGTGTGTGTGTAGATGTGTGTGTGTGTGTAGATGGGGTGTGTGTGTGTAGATGGTGTGTGTGTGTGTAGATGGTGTGTGTGTGTAGATGGTTTGTGTGTGTAGATGGTGTGTGTGTGTAGATGGTGTGTGTAGATGGTGTGTGTGTGTGTAGATGGTGTGTGTGTGTGTAGATGTGTGTGTGTGTGTAGATGGTTTGTGTGTGTAGATGTGTGTGTGTGTGTGTAGATGTGTGTGTGTAGATGGTGTGTGTGTGTAGATGGTGTGTGTGTGTAGATGGTGTGTATGTGTAGATGGTGTGTGTGTGTGTGTAGATGGTGTGTGTGTGTGTAGATGGTGTGTGTGTGTGTAGATGGTGTGTGTGTGTGTGTAGATGTGTGTGTGTGTGTAGATGGTGTGTGTGTGTGTAGATGGTGTGTGTGTGTAGATGTGTGTGTGTAGATGTGTGTGTGTGTGTGTAGATGGTGTGTGTGTGTGTAGATGGTGTGTGTGTGTAGATGGTTTGTGTGTGTAGATGGTGTGTGTGTGTGTGTAGATGTGTGTGTGTGTGTGTAGATGTGTGTGTGTGTGTGTAGATGTGTGTGTGTGTAGATGTGTGTGTGTGTGTGTAGATGTGTGTGTGTGTGTGTAGATGTGTGTGTGTGTGTAGATGGTGTGTGTGTGTAGATGTGTGTGTGTAGATGGTGTGTGTGTGTAGATGTGTGTGTGTGTGTAGATGTGTGTGTGTGTGTGTAGATGTGTGTGTGTAGATGGTGTGTGTGTGTAGATGTGTGTGTGTGTGTAGATGTGTGTGTGTGTGTAGATGGTGTGTGTGTGTGTAGTTAAAGCTCTGTGGGTAAATTTAGAGAGGGGTCGTTTCTGCTCCCCACGTGATCGCCACTTATGGCAGCCTCCAACAATGTGGATGAGAGGGATGGTGAGTGTTAGTGAGGGTTAGTGAGTGTTAGTGAGTGTTAGTGAGTGTTAGAGTGAGTGTTAGAGTGAGTGAGTGCTAGTGAGTGTTAGTGAGTGTTAGAGTGAGTGTTAGTGTGAGTGTTAGTGAGTGTTAGTGAGTGTTAGTGTGAGTGTTAATGATTGTTAGTGTGAGTGTTAGTGAGTGTTAGTGAGTGTTAGAGTGAGTGTTAGTGAGTGTTAGTGAGTGTTAGAGTGAGTGTTAGTGAGTGTTAGTGAGTGTTAGAGTGAGTGTTAGTGAGTGTTAGTGAGTGTTAGAGTGAGTGTTAGTGAGTGTTAGAGTGAGTGTTAGTGAGTGTTAGTGAGTGTTAGAGTGTGTTAGTGAGTGTTAGTGAGTGTGTTAGTGAGTGTGTGTTAGTGAGTGTTAGTTAGTGTTAGTGAGTGTTAGTGAGTGTTAGTGAGTGTTAGTGAGTGTTAGAGTGAGTGTTAGTGAGTGTTAGTGAGTGTTAGAGTGTGTTAGTGAGTGTTAGTGAGTGTGTTAGTGAGTGTGTGTTAGTGAGTGTTAGTGAGTGTTAGAGTTAGTGTTAGTGAGTGTTAGTGAGTGTTAGTGTGTGTTAGTGAGTGTTAGTGAGTGTTAGAGTGAGTGTTAGAGTGAGTGTTAGTGAGTGTTAGTGAGTGTTAGTGTGAGTGTTAGTGAGTGTTAGAGTGAGTGTTAGTGAGTGTTAGTGACTGTTAGAGTTAGTGTTAGTGATTGTTAGAGTGAGTGAGTGTTAGAGTGAGTGTTAGTGAGTGTTAGAGTGAGTGTTAGTGAGTGTTAGAGTGAGTGTTAGTGATTGTTAGAGTGAGTGAGTGTTAGAGTGAGTGTTAGTGAGTGTTAGAGTGAGTGTTAGAGTGAGTGAGTGTTAGAATGAGTGTTAGAGTGAGTGTTAGTGAGTGTTAGTGAGTGTTAGAGTGAGTGTTAGTGAGTGTTAGAGTGAGTGTTAGTGAGTGTTAGAGTGAGTGTTAGAGTGAGTGTTAGTGAGTGTTAGAGTGAGTGTTAGTGAGTGAGTGTTAGTGAGTGTTAGAGTGAGTGGGTGAGTGAGTGTTAGAGTGAGTGTTAGAGTGAGTGAGTGTTAGTGAGTGTTAGAGTGAGTGTTAGAGTGAGTGTTAGAGTGAGTGAGTGTTAGTGAGAGTTAGTGAGTGTTAGAGTGAGTGTTAGAGTGAGTGTTAGAGTGAGTGAGTGTTAGTGGGAGTTAGTGAGTGTTAGAGTGAGTGTTAGAGTGAATGTTAGTGAGTGTTAGAGTGAGTGTTAGAGTGAGTGAGTGTTAGAGTGAGTGTTAGAGTGAGTGAGTGTTAGTGAGTGTTAGAGTGAGTGTTAGAGTGAGTGTTAGTGAGTGTTAGTGAGTGTTAGTGTGAGTGTTAGTGAGTGTTAGAGTGAGTGTTAGAGTGAGTGTTAGTGAGTGTTAGTGAGTGTTAGAGTGAGTGTTAGTGAGTGAGTGTTAGTGAGTGTTAGTGAGTGTTAGTGAGTGTTAGAGTGAGTGTTAGAGTGAGTGTTAGTGAGTGTTAGTGAGTGTTAGTGAGTGTTAGTGAGTGTTAGAGTGAGTGTTAGTGTGAGTGTTAGTGAGTGTTAGAGTGAGTGTTAGTGAGTGTTAGAGTGAGTGTTAGAGTGAGTGTTAGTGAGTGTTAGTGAGTGTTAGTGAGTGTTAGAGTGAGTGTTAGTGAGTGTTAGTGAGTGTTAGAGTGAGTGTTAGTGTGTGTTAGAGTGAGTGTTAGTGAGTGTTAGTGAGTGTTAGAGTGAGTGTTAGTGAGTGTTAGTGAGTGTTAGAGTGAGTGTTAGTGAGTGTTAGTGAGTGTTAGTGATTGTTAGAGTGAGTGTTAGTGAGTGTTAGTGTGTGTTAGAGTGAGTGTTAGTGAGTGTTAGAGTGAGTGTTAGTGTGAGTGTTAGTGAGTGTTAGAGTGAGTGTTAGAGTGAGTGTTAGTGAGTGTTAGTGTGAGTGAGTGTTAGTGTGAGTGTTAGAGTGAGTGTTAGTGAGTGTTAGTGTGAGTGAGTGTTAGTGTGAGTGTTAGTGAGTGTTAGTGAGTGTTAGTGAGTGTTAGTGTGAGTGTTAGTGAGTGTTAGAGTGAGTGTTAGTGTGAGTGTTAGTGTTAGTGAGTGTTAGAGTGAGTGTTAGTGAGTGTTAGTGAGTGTTAGAGTGAGTGTTAGTGAGTGTTAGTGAGTGTTAGTGTGAGTGTTAGTGAGTGTTAGTGAGTGTTAATGAGTGAGTGTTAGTGAGTGTTAGAGTGAGTGTTAGTGAGTGTTAGTGAGTGTTAGAGTGAGTGTTAGTGAGTGTTAGTGAGTGTTAGAGTGAGTGTTAGTGAGTGTTAGAGTGAGTGTTAGTGAGTGTTAGAGTGAGTGTTAGAGTGAGTGTTAGTGAGTGTTAGTGAGTGGTAGTGAGTGTTAGTGAGTGTTAGTGAGTGTTAGTGTGAGTGTTAGAGTGAGTGTTAGTAGTTAGTGAGTGTTAGTGAGTGTTAGAGTGAGTGAGAGTGAGTGTTAGTGATTGTTAGTGAGTGTTAGTGAGTGTTAGAGTGAGTGTTAGTGAGTGTTAGAGTGAGTGTTAGTGAGTGTTAGTGAGTGTTAGTGAGTGTTAGTGAGTGTTAGTGAGTGTTAGAGTGAGTGTTAGAGTGAGTGTTAGTGAGTGTTAGTGAGTGTTAGTGAGTGTTAGTGTGAGTGTTAGTGAGTGTTAGTGAGTGTGAGAGTGAGTGTTAGTGTGAGTGTTAGTGAGTGTTAGTGAGTGTTAGAGTGAGTGTTAGTGAGTGTTAGTGAGTGTTAGTGTAGGTGAGTGTTAGTGAGTGTTAGTGAGTGTTAGAGTGAGTGTAGGTGAGTGAGTGTTAGTGAGTGTTAGTGTAGTGTTAGTGAGTGTTAGAGTGAGTGTAGTGTTAGTGAGTGTTAGAGTGAGTGTTAGTGAGTGTTTAGAGTGAGTGTTAGTGAGTGTTAGAGTGAGTGTTAGTGTGAGTGTTAGGTGAGTGTTAGAGTGAGTGTTAGTGAGTGTTAGGTGAGTGTTAGTGAGTGTTAGTGAGTGTTAGTGAGTGTTAGTGAGTGTTAGAGTGAGTGTTAGTGAGTGTTAGTGAGTGTTAGTGAGTGTTAGTGAGTGTTAGAGTGAGTGTTAGAGTGAGTGTTAGTGAGTGTTAGTGAGTGTTAGTGAGTGTTAGTGAGTGTTAGTGAGTGTTAGTGAGTGTTAGTGAGTGTTAGTGAGTGTTAGTGAGTGTTAGTGAGTGTTAGAGTGAGTGTTAGTGAGTGTTAGTGAGTGTTAGTGAGTGTTAGAGTGAGTGAGTGTTAGTGAGTGTTAGTGAGTGCTAGTGAGTGTTAGTGAGTGTTATAGTGAGTGTTAGTGAGTGTTAGTGAGTGTTAGTGTGAGTGTTAGAGTGAGTGTTAGTGAGTGTTAGTGTGAGTGAGTGTTAGTGTGAGTGTTAGTGAGTGTTAGTGAGTGTTAGTGAGTGTTAGTGTGAGTGTTAGTGAGTGTTAGAGTGAGTGTTAGTGTTAGTGAGTGTTAGAGTGAGTGTTAGTGAGTGTTAGTGAGTGTTAGTGAGTGTTAGAGTGAGTGTTAGTGAGTGTTAGTGAGTGTTAGTGTGAGTGTTAGTGAGTGTTAGTGAGTGTTAGTGAGTGTTAGAGTGAGTGTTAGTGAGTGTTAGTGAGTGTTAGTGAGTGTTAGAGTGAGTGTTAGTGTTAGTGAGTGTTAGTGAGTGTTAGTGAGTGTTAGTGAGTGTTAGAGTGTTAGTGTGAGTGTTAGTGAGTGTTAGTGTGAGTTAGTGAGTGTTAGTGAGTGATGGTGAGTGTTAGTGAGTGTTAGTGAGTGTTAGAGTGAGTGTTAGAGTGAGTGTTAGTGAGTGTTAGTGAGTGTTAGAGTGAGTGTTAGAGTGAGTGTTAGTGAGTGTTAGTGAGTGTTAGAGTGAGTGTTAGTGAGTTTTAGTGAGTGTTAGTGAGTGTTAGTGAGTGTTAGAGTGAGTGTCAGTGAGTGTTAGTCAGTGTTAGAGTGAGTGTTAGTGAGTGTTAGTGAGTGTTAGTGAGTGAGTATTAGTGAGTGTTAGAGTGAGTGTTAGAGTGAATGTTAGAGTGAGTGTTAGTGAGTGTTAGTGAGTGTTAGTGAGTGTTAGAGTGAGTGTTAGTGAGTGTTAGAGTGAGTGTTAGAGTGAGTGTTAGAGTGAGTGTTAGTGTGAGTGTTAGTGAGTGTTAGTGAGTGTTAGTGTGTGTTAGTGAGTGTTAGAGTGAGTGTTAGTGAGTGTTAGTGAGTGTTAGTGTGAGTGTTAGTGAGTGTTAGTGAGTGTTAGTGAGTGTTAGAGTGAGTGTTAGTGTGAGTGTTATTGAGTGTTAGTGAGTGTTAGTGAGTGTTAGAGTGAGTGTTAGTGAGTGTTAGAGTGAGTGTTAGTGAGTGTTAGTGAGTGTTAGTGAGTGTTAGAGTGAGTGTTAGTGAGTGTTAGAGTGAGTGTTAGTGTGAGTGTTAGTGAGTGTTAGTGAGTGTTAGTGAGTGTTAGTGTGAGTGTTAGTGAGTGTTAGAGTGAGTGTTAGTGAGTGTTAGAGTGAGTGTTAGTGAGTGTTAGTGAGTGTTAGTGTGTGTTAGAGTGAGTGTTAGAGTGAGTGTTAGTGAGTGTTAGTGAGTGTTAGTGAGTGTTAGAGTGAGTGTTAGTGAGTGTTAGTGAGTGATAGAGTGAGTGTTAGTGAGTGTTAGTGAGTGATAGAGTGAGTGTTAGTGTGTGTTAGAGTGAGTGTTAGAGTGAGTGTTAGTGAGTGTTAGTGAGTGTTAGTGAGTGTTAGAGTGAGTGTTAGTGAGTGTTAGTGAGTGTTAGTGAGTGTTAGAGTGAGTGTTAGTGAGTGTTAGTGAGTGTTAGTGAGTGTTAGAGTGAGTGTTAGTGAGTGTTAGTGAGTGTTAGTGAGTGTTAGTGAGTGTTAGAGTGAGTGTTAGTGTTAGTGAGTGTTATTGAGTGTTAGTGAGTGTTAGAGTGAGTGTTAGTGAGTGTTAGTGAGTGTTAGTGAGTGTTAGTGTGAGTGTTAGTGAGTGTTAGTGAGTGTTAGAGTGAGTGTTAGTGTGAGTGTTAGTGAGTGTTAGTGAGTGTTAGTGAGTGTTAGAGTGAGTGTTAGTGAGTGTTAGAGTGAGTGTTAGTGAGTGTTAGTGAGTGTTAGTGAGTGTTAGAGTGAGTGTTAGTGAGTGTTAGTGAGTGTTACAGTGAGTGTTAGTGTGAGTGTTAGTGAGTGTTAGTGAGTGTTAGTGAGTGTTAGTGTGAGTGTTAGTGTGAGTGTTAGTGAGTGTTAGAGTGAGTGTTAGTGAGTGTTAGTGAGTGTTAGTGTGTGTTAGAGTGAGTGTTAGTGAGTGTTAGTGAGTGTTAGTGAGTGTTAGAGTGAGTGTTAGTGAGTGTTAGTGAGTGATAGAGTGAGTGTTAGTGAGTGTTAGTGAGTGATAGAGTGAGTGTTAGTGTGTGTTAGAGTGAGTGTTAGAGTGAGTGTTAGTGAGTGTTAGTGAGTGTTAGTGAGTGTTAGAGTGAGTGTTAGTGAGTGTTAGTGAGTGTTAGTGAGTGTTAGTGAGTGTTAGTGAGTGTTAGTGAGTGTTAGAGTGAGTGTTAGTGTTAGTGAGTGTTATTGAGTGTTAGTGAGTGTTAGAGTGAGTGTTAGTGAGTGTTAGTGAGTGTTAGTGAGTGTTAGTGTGAGTGTTAGTGAGTGTTAGTGAGTGTTAGTGAGTGTTAGAGTGAGTGTTAGTGTGAGTGTTAGTGAGTGTTCGTGAGTGTTAGTGAGTGTTAGAGTGAGTGTTAGTGAGTGTTAGAGTGAGTGTTAGTGAGTGTTAGTGAGTGTTAGTGAGTGTTAGAGTGAGTGTTAGTGAGTGTTAGTGAGTGTTAGAGTGAGTGTTCTAGTGAGTGTTAGTGAGTGTTAGTGAGTGTTAGTGAGTGTTAGTAGTGAGTGTTAGTGTGAGTGTTAGTGAGTGTTAGTAGTGAGTGTTAGTGAGTGCTTAGAGTGAGTAGTTAGTGAGTGTTAGTGAGTGTTAGTGTGTGTTAGAGTGAGTGTTAGTGAGTGTTAGTGAGTGTTAGTGAGTGTTAGAGTGAGTGTTAGTGAGTGTTAGTGAGTTTATGAGGTGAGTGTTAGGTGAGTGTAGTGAGTGTTAGTGAGTGTTAGTGAGTGTTAGTGAGTGTTAGTGAGTGTTAGTGAGGGTTAGAGTGAGTGTTAGTGAGTGAGTGTTAGTGAGTGTTAGAGTGAGTGTTAGTGAGTGTTAGTGAGTGTTAGTGAGTGTTAGAGTGAGTGTTAGTGTGTGTTAGTGAGTGTTAGTGAGTGTTAGAGTGAGTGTTAGAGTGAGTGTTAGAGTGAGTGTTAGTGAGTATTAGTGAGTGTTAGTGAGTGTTAGAGTGAGTGTTAGAGTGAGTGTTAGTGAGTGTTAGTGAGTGTTAGAGTGAGTGTTAGTGAGTGTTAGTGAGTGTTAGAGTGAGTGTTAGTTAGTGTTAGAGTGAGTGTTAGAGTGAGTGTTAGAGTGAGTGTTAGTGAGTGTTAGTGAGTGTTAGTGAGTGTTAGAGTGAGTGTTAGTGTGTGTTAGTGAGTGTTAGTGAGTGTTAGAGTGAGTGTTAGAGTGAGTGTTAGTGAGTGTTAGTGAGTGTTAGTGTGAGTGTTAGTGAGTGTTAGTGAGTGTTAGTGAGTGTTAGAGTGAGTGTTAGTGTGAGTGTTAGTGAGTGTTAGTGAGTGTTAGTGAGTGTTAGAGTGAGTGTTAGTGAGTGTTAGAGTGAGTGTTAGTGAGTGTTAGTGAGTGTTAGTGAGTGTTAGAGTGAGTGTTAGTGAGTGTTAGTGAGTGTTAGAGTGAGTGTTAGTGTGAGTGTTAGTGAGTGTTAGTGAGTGTTAGTGAGTGTTAGTGTGAGTGTTAGTGTGAGTGTTAGTGAGTGTTAGAGTGAGTGTTAGTGAGTGTTAGAGTGAGTGTTAGTGAGTGTTAGTGAGTGTTAGTGAGTGTTAGTGTGTGTTAGAGTGAGTGTTAGTGAGTGTTAGTGAGTGTTAGTGAGTGTTAGAGTGAGTGTTAGTGAGTGTTAGTGAGTGATAGAGTGAGTGTTAGTGAGTGTTAGTGAGTGATAGAGTGAGTGTTAGTGTGTGTTAGAGTGAGTGTTAGTGAGTGTTAGTGAGTGTTAGTGAGTGTTAGTGAGTGAGTGTTAGTGAGTGTTAGTGAGTGTTAGTGAGTGTTAGTGAGTGTTAGAGTGAGTGTTAGTGAGTGAGTGTTAGTGAGTGTTAGAGTGAGTGGGTGAGTGAGTGTTAGAGTGAGTGTTAGAGTGAGTGTTAGTGAGTGTTAGTGAGTGTTAGTGAGTGTTAGAGTGAGTGTTAGTGTGTGTTAGTGAGTGTTAGTGAGTGTTAGAGTGAGTGTTAGAGTGAGTGTTAGTGAGTGTTAGTGAGTGTTAGTGAGTGTTAGAGTGAGTGTTAGTTAGTGTTAGAGTGAGTGTTAGAGTGAGTGTTAGTGAGTGTTAGTGAGTGTTAGTGAGTGTTAGAGTGAGTGTTAGTGTGTGTTAGTGAGTGTTAGTGAGTGTTAGAGTGAGTGTTAGAGTGAGTGTTAGAGTGAGTGTTAGTGAGTGAGTGCTAACTGCTCTTGCCCCAACAGCCTCTCATAGGCTACAGGGGGCACCTTTGTCTGTGTCTGTCTGTGTGTGTGTGTTGGGATATGCCACGTGACATCAACAGCCGTTCGGTGACGTCACCGCGGTGCTTGTGCCAGGCTAGGTGCACTCCGAGGTCACGTGAAGTGTCGAAGGCTCGCTGCTGGCAGGAGGTCACGTGACAGACCCTGCAGGTGCCAATGGGTTGACTGCCGTGCCAGGCTAGGTGCAGGAGGCGACCACGTGACAGACCCAGCAGGTGACATGGGTTGACTGCTGTGCCAGGCTAGGTGCACGAGGAGGAGGTCACGTGACTCTCTGCTACTCTCTGCTACATCCATCTCTCCCTTCTCTTAACCTCTCTCTCTCTCTCCTCTCTCTCCTCCCGCTCATCCCACTTCTCTATCCCCACCCCAACTCCTCTCTCTCCTCACTCACCATCACCACCCTCCCTCTCTCCACCCTCTCTCTCTCTCTCCACTCTCTCTCTCTTCACGATATCTCTCTCCTCTCTCTCCTCTCTCTCTCCTCCCTCTCTCTCTCCACCCTCTCTCTCTCCTCTCCTCTCACCCCCAACTCCTCTCTCTCCTCCCTCTCTCCTCCCTCTCTCCCACAACCATCTCTCTCTCCCCTTTCTCTCTCCTCGCTCCACCCGCTCTCTCTCCTCTCCTCTCACCCCCAACTCCTCTCTCTCCTCCCTCTCTCCTCCCTCTCTCCCACAACCATCTCTCGGTCTCCGGCTCTCTCCTCCCTCTCTCCACCCTCTCTCCCACAACCCTCTCTCTCTCTCCTCTCTCTCTCTCTCCTCTCACCCCCAACTCTTCTCTCTCCACCCTCTCTCTCTCCCACAACCATCTCTCTCTCCTCTCCTCTCACCCCCAACTCTTCTCTCTCCACCCTCTCTCCTCCCTCTCTCCCACAACCATCTCTCTCTCCTCTCCTCTCACCCCCAACTCCTCTCTCTCCTCCCTCTCTCCTCCCTCTCTCCCACAACCATCTCTCTCTCTCCTCTCTCTCCACCCTCTCTCCTCCCTCTCTCCCACAACCATCTCTCCTCTCCTCTCACCCCCAACTCTTCTCTCTCCACCCTCTCTCCTCCCTCTCTCCCACAACCCTCTCTCTCCTCTCCTCTCACCCCCAACTCTTCTCTCTCCTCCCTCTCTCCTCCCTCTCTCCTCCCTCTGTCCCACAACCATCTCTCTCTCTCCTCTCTCTCCACCCTCTCTCCACCCTCTCTCCCACAACCCTCTCTCTCCTCTCCTCTCACCCACAACCCTCTCTCTCCTCCCTCTCTCCTCCCTCTCTCCTCCCTCTCTCCCACAACCCTCTCTCTCCTCCCTCTCTCCTCCCTCTGTCCCACAACCATCTCTCTCTCCTCCCTCTCTCCTCCCTCTCTCCTCCCTCTCTCTCTCTCCTCTCCCTACCCATCCCCCCTCCTCTCTCCGCCCTCTCAGACTCTCGGCGTGAGTTGCTCGAGATGCGACTCTGCTTTGATCGTAGAGGTGAGGGCGAGTGTCTGATTCTCTGTGTCTGTGTATGTATGTGTGTGTATGTCTATGAGTCTCTGTGTGTGTGAGTCTCTATGTGTGTGTGTGAGTCTGTATATGTGTCTGTGTGTGTGTCTGTATGTATGTATGTGTGTATGTGAGTCTCTGTGTGTCAGGATTCTCTGTGTCTGTGTGTGTGTCTGTATGTGTGTGTATGTCTATGAGTCTCTGTGTGTGTGAGTCTCTATGTGTGTGTGTGAGTCTGTATATGTGTCTGTGTGTGTGTCTGTATGTATGTGTGTGTGTATGTCTGTGAGTCTCTGTGTGTGTGTGAGTCTGTATATGTGTGTATGTCTGTGTGTCTGTGTGTATGTCTGTATGTATGTATGTGTGTATGTGAGTCTCTGTGTGTCAGGATTCTCTGTGTCTGTGTGTGTCTGTATGTATGTGTGTGTGTATGTCTATGAGTCTGTGTGTGTGTGAGTCTGTATATGTGTCTGTGTGTGTGTGTGTATGTCTATGAGTCTGTGTGTGTGTGAGTCTGTATATGTGTCTGTGTGTGCGTATGTGTATGTGTATGTCTGTGAGTCTGTGTGTGTGAGTCTCTATGTGTGTGTGTGTATGTGTGTGTGTGAGTCTCTATGTGTCTGTGTGCGTGTCTGTATGTATGTGTGTATGTCTATGAGTCTGTGTGTGTGTGTGAGTCTGTATATGTGTGTATGTCTGTGTGTCTGTGTGTATGTCTGTATGTATGTATGTGTGTATGTGAGTCTGTGTGTGTGTCTGTTTGTATCTGTGTGTCTGTATGTATCTGTGTGTGTCTGTATGTGTGTGTGTGTCTGTGAGTCTGTGTGTGTGAGTATCTATGTGTGTGTGTGTATGTGCTTGTGTGTGAGTCTGTATATGAGTGTATGTCTGTGTGTCTGTGTGTGTGAGTCTCTATGTGTCTGTGTGTGTGTCTGTATGTATGTATGTGTGTATGTCTGTGAGTTTGTGTGTGTGTGAGTCTCTATGTGTCTGTGTGTTTGTGAGTCTGTATATGTGTGCATGTCTGTGAGTCTCTGTGTGTGTGAGTCTCTATGTGTCTGTTTGTGTGTCTGTATGTATCTATGTGTGTATGTCTGTCAGTCTCTGTGTGTGTGTGAGTCTCTATGTGTCTGTGTGTCTGTATGTATGTATGTATATGTGAGTCTGTGTGTGTGTGTGAGTCTCTATGTGTCTGTGTGTGTCTGTATGTATGTATGTCTGTGAGTCTGTGTGTGTGTGTGTGAGTCTCTATGTGTTTCTGTGTGTATGTGAGTCTGTATATGTGTGTATGTCTGTGAGTCTGTGTGTGTGTGAGTCTCTATGTGTCCGTGTGTGTCTGTATGAATGTATGTGTGTATGTCTGTGAGTCTCGGTGTGTGTGTGTGAGTCTCTATGTGTCTGTGTGTGTGTCTGTATGTGTGTATGATTCTCTATGTGTGTGTGTGTGATTCTCTATGTGTCTGTGTGTGTGTCTGTATGTATGTGAGTCACTATGTGTGTGTGTGTGATTCTCTATGTGTCTGTGTGTGAGTCTCTATGTGTCTGTGTGTGTGTCTGTATGTATGTGTGTATGATTCTCTATGTCTGTGTGTGTGAGTCTTTATGTGTCTGTGTGTGTCTGTATGTGTGTGTGTGTCTGTGAGTCTCTGTGTGTGAGTCTCTATGAGTCTGTGTGTGTGTGAGTCTCTATGTGTCTGTGTGTGTGTGATTCTCTATGTGTCTGTGTGTGTGTGTGTGTGAGTCTGTATGTGTCTGTGTGTGTGAGTCTGTATGTGTCTGTGTGTGTGAGTCTGTATGTGTCTGTGTGTGTGAGTCTCTATGTGTCTGTGTGTGTGATTCTTTATGTGTCTGTGTGTGTGTGAGTCTGTATGTGTCTCTGTGTGTGTGTGATTCTCTATGAGTCTGTGTGTGTGTGTGATTCTCTATGTGTCTGTGTGTGTGTGTGAGTCTGTATGTATGCGTGTATGTCTGTGAGTCTGTGTGTATGTGTGTGAGTCTCTATGTGTCTGTGTATGTGTGAGTCTGTATATGTGTGTATGTCTGTGAGTCTCTGTGTGTGTGTGTGGAAACTCTGTCGTGGACAGTGCTGTGGGGGGGAGGGCCAATTCCGATTGGCCTCTCCCCTTATCGTGTCATTGACCACCACAGTGGCTAAACAGGGGCTCTGGATGGGTGCGAGGGGCTGGTAACCCCTCCACCTTCAATTAATTACCACTAAACCACGAGTTAAACTTAAATATGTAACTAATAAGCTTGTGCCGGAGGCCCCGGGGGGGGACAGGCGTCTATGACGTCTCCTGGCCAAACTCCAAGTGGCGGAGCCAGGAGATTGAATCTCTACCCTCGGGGCTCCTCCAGAAACAACGAAAAGCCACTTCGTGTGGCCACGTGGAATGTTCGAACGCTCACTGCGGAGGAGAGGCTGCCACTCCTCTGTCGGGAGCTGTACCGGTACCGCCTGGATTTCTGTGGAATTCAGGAGGTCCGGTGGACCGGTTCTGGCTTTTGCCACCATGAGGGGTGGACAGTCCTCTACTCGGGGCAGCAGACTGCCAAACAACAGGGTGTGGCTCTTCTTTTGAACAAAAGAATGAAGGGGGCGTGGGAGCGTGGTGGTGAGGTGTGGAAGCTGTAAGCCCCAGGCTACCTTGGGCTCGCCTTTCCATCAACTGGAGGCGAGGAGTGGTGGTCGTGGTTACTTATGCCCCCACCGAAGACGAACATCCGTGGAGGGATGCAGGCAAAACCGATGAGTCAGATGCCTTCTATGACCTCCTGTCACAGGTGCTGGCTAAATTGGCCCCTCGGGATAGAGTCATCTTGTTGGGTGACTTCAATCCCCGAGCTGGTCATGATGCTGGCACCTGGTCTGGAGTGATTGGAGGGCATGGGCCAGATCAGCTCAATAGCAACGGTAGGAGGCTGCTAGATTTTTGTGCAGCCCATGGGCTTGTAATTACCAACACGCTGTTCCGGCATCGGCGCATCCACACAACATCATGGATGCATGCCGGGTCCAAGCAAGAACATCTGCTGGTCTACATAGTGACGGACCAGCGGATGCGAGTCCATGTCCTTGACATCAGGACCTACCGTGGAGCTGATCTGCCCTCTGACCATCGACTAGTCATCTGTAAGATGCGCCTGCCATTCTTCCACTCCGGTGGTGGGTGTACACCCAGAACCCCATTCTAACCTAAAGTGGCCTGGTCTCAGCTGATAAAAGTTGCAAGCGAGAATTTCATCATCGCTTGCGGCTGAGGTTGGCATTGTCCCCCACTCCTCCTGATGTCGAGGGTAAATGGGCGAGGTTTAGGACTGTGACTCATGCAGCTGCAATGGCTGCTTTTGGAACACGGTCCAGACCTCCCCAGAGACCCTGGCTGACAGAGGAAGTATTCAGGATAGTTGAGAAAAAGCGACAGGCCCACTGTCATCGGCTACAGAATCCCAAGTCAGAGAATGAGGAGGCTGACCGCAGCCTTCGCTCGGAGGTTCTGAGAGCCGTGAGGCGCTGCAAGGATGGGTGGTGGTCGCGGGTTGCTGAGGAGATGGAGTCTGCCTCAGTGGCCCGCAATCACAAATCTCTATTTAACTCCATCAAAAAAGTAACCTGCAGCGCCACACCTATTACCATCATTAGGGGAAAAAAACGGTGATCCAATCTCCGACCGCCAGGAACAGGTTTGCAGATTTGCTGAGCATTTCCATGAAGTCCTGGGGGAGGGGAAATCCCTTAGCCAGGAAAACATCGTGGCACAAAGGGGGGATGACCCTGCTGAGGTTGCGGTGCCTCAAATATTGGAAGAATTCACCCCCTGTGAGTGGCTGGCAGAGGTGCCATTGTTGAGGAAGTACTGAAGGCGATCCGGAGTCAGAGACCAGGAAAGGCACCGGTCAGAGATGATCTCCCAAGCGAAATGCCGAGGGAGGGTGGCGTTTGTGCACAGACTGCCCTACAGGACATCATGACAGCAGTCTGGACCACTGGACGGGTTCCGCAGGACTGGAAGGATGCCCTGGTGGTCCCCCTCTTTAAGTAGGGGGACCGCACAGACTGTAACAACTACAGGGGCATCTCACTCCTCAGTGTGCCGGGAAAGGTCCTGGCAAGGATTATTCAACATCGCCTTGCCAGGCACGCTGAGGAGAGGCTTTGTGGAGCCCCAATGTAGTTTCAGGGAAGGGCAGTCCTGCACAGATGCCATATTTTCTGTCCGTCTGCTACAGCAGAGATGTAGGGAATTCCAACAAGACATACATCTCTGCTTTATTGACCTGGTCAAGGCCTATGATACCATCAGTAGGCCTGGACTCTGGGTTGTTCTTCGTGCTTTTTGAGTCCCTGACCCTCTGCTCACGATCATTAAGGATCTTCATGATGGTGAGCTGGCCCAGGTAAAATAACGTGGCCGGGAGTCAGAGCCATTCCCTGTACACCTTGGGGTGCGACTGGGATGTCCTCTGGCTACCACATTATTTAACATATATTTTGACCACGTAGTTCGTGAAGCTTTCAATAGCTGTACTGGGGGAATCTCCATTTGGTACAGAGATAATGAGAGGCTGATCGATGCCCGGGTGCAGTCAAGGGATGGCTCCCCATTGCTCAACCACGTTATGTATGCCGATGATTTGGTAATAACTGCTCATTCAGAGGAGGAGTTGGAGACACTGCTGCTGAGACTGGAGCGTGCCACTAAGAGGTGGGGCCTTACCATCAGCGCCCGCCAAAACTAAGCACCTGCCTGGGTATTTTGTACCATCGGACACTCCACCCCCACAACTCCCAATCGGTGATGGGGCAGTTGTGGAGAGAATGGAGAGTTTCCCATACCTGGGCAGTGTGCTTATGACCGGCTCCAGTTTAACAGCAGAGGTCTCACTCCGAATCAGTCGAGCGGCAATATCTTTTCATAGGGTGCGTAACACTGTGTGGAAGCTACCTGGTCTGTCGCTGCGCATTAAGCTTCAGGTCTTCTCGGCCACGGTCATTCCCTCCCTTCTCTACACTTGCGAAACGTGGACCCCCCCTAATGGAACATCTTCGCCGGTTATAAACATTTAGGCTAGCCTGCCTACGATCCATCCTGGGTTTAACCAGACTGGATTGTGTGAGGAGCTCACAAATCCTTGAAAGTTCCCATCAGTGAGCTCCTCCGGCAGGCAAGGCTGCGTTGGCTGGGTCATGAAGCCCTTATGCCCAGCCACCGCATGCCAAAACAGCTTTTGTTCGGCCGGATCGAGGGGGTTAAACGGGCGCGGCACGGGCTAGAGAAGAGATGGAGTGATGTGGTACAGGAGGCACGGGGCTAGAGAAGAGATGGAGTGATGTGCTACAGGAGGACGTGGAGCTGAGTGGACTTGCCGATGATTGGTACCAGCGGTGTCAAGATCGGCCTCTGTGGAGGAGGTTCGTGAAGGACGCTGCTGCTGGGCAGTTGGAGGCAGTCGCCCTCCAGCAACAACGGAGGGCGGAGGAGCGACGCTCACAACAACGAGCGGAGCGCCGGGTGGCTAAAACACAGCAGGTTGGCACAGTAGGGGGCACAGGTGGTGCATCAGCCAGTCATCTCAGTCAGTCGACCCGTGGCACTTGGGTCTGCCCCGTGACCTCCTGCCCGCGGGCGTTCGACACTTCACGTGGCCTCAAGGTGCACATAGCCTGGCACAAGCGTCGTGGTGACGTCACCGCCACTTAGTGGTGAATGGCGGTTGTTGTTGTTGTTGTTGTGTGTGTGTGAGTCTCTATGTGTCTGTGTGTGTGATTCTGTATATGTGTTTATGTCTGTGAGTCTCTGTGTGTTTGCGTCTGAGTCTCTATGTGTCTGTGTGTGTGTGTCTGTATATGTGTGTTTGTCTATGTGTCTCTGTGTGTGTGTGAGTCTCTATGTGTCTGTGTGTGTGAGTCTGTATATGTGTGTATGTCTGTGAGTCTCTCTGTGTGTGTGAGTCTCTATGTGTCTGTGTGTGTGTGTGTGTCTTTATCTTTGTCTGTATTTGTGGGGAGCGATAGTGTAGCGGTTAACGCGCTGCGCTATGAACCTGGCGACCCGGGTTCGATTCCCGCTCACGGCCAACACCAGTGACGATTATCTGAACCGGTCCCGGGCCTCCCCTAGGTCGACTCAGCCTCAAATGAGTACCTGGTGCGGTGTGTAAACATTGCCACTAGGGAGACAAAGGCGGTCGGGCGTGGTGCTGGCCACCCACCCCCTCGTGTACCGTTCCGGCCTTCATAGGTGCTCGCTAACAGCACTTGCCCCTACAGGCTGTTAAGGCTACACGGGGGATTTTTGTTTGAGTTTGAGGTCTCACTCCGAATCAGTCGGGCGGTATTATCTTTTCGTAGGCTGCGTAACGCGACTGTGTGGAAGCTACCTGGTCTGTCGCTCCACACGAAGCTTCAGGTCTTCTCGGCCACGGTCATGCCCTCCCTTCTCTACGCTTGCGAAACGTGGACCCCCTCGAATGGAACATCTTCGCCGGTTAGAGACATCCAGGCTGGTCCTGCCTATGATCCATCCTGGGTTTAACCTGGAGGCTGGATTGTGTGAGGAGCTCACAAATCCTTGAAAGGTCTGGACATAGTCCCATCGGTGAGCTCCTCCGGCGGGCAAGGTTGCGATGTCTGGGTCATGTAGCCCGCATGCCCAGCCACCGCATGCCGAAACAGCTTTTGTTCGGCCGGATTGAGGGGGCTAAGCGGGCGCGGCACGGGCTAGAGAAGAGATGGAGTGATGTGGTACAGAACGACGTGGAGCTGAGTGGACTTGCCGATGACTGGTACCAGCGGTGTCAAGATCGGCCTCTGTGGAGGAGGCTAGTGAAGGATGCTACTGGGCAGTTGGAGGCAGTCGCCCTCCAACAACAACGGAGGGCGGAGGAGCGACGCTCAGAACAACGAGCGGAGCGCCGGGTGGCTAAGCACAGCAGGTGGCACAGTAGGGGGCACAGGTGGTGCATCAGCCAGTCATCTCAGTCAATCGACCCGTGGCACCTGGGTCTGCCCCCGTGACCCTCCTGCCAGCGGGCGTTCGACACTTCACGTGGCCTCAGGGTGCACATAGCCTGGCACAAGCGTCGTGGTGACGTCACCGCCACTTAGTGGCGAATGGCGGTTGTTGTTGTTGTTGTGTCTTCATAATAAAGGTTTTTGGGTTAGATCGCGTTATTTATAAATGTGTCGTAACCCTCCACCACCCGAACACGGCCAATCAGCAAAAAAAGTGTCACGTTGACAAAAGACAAAAATAGTTCACTACTTTAGCCCACCGGTGTGTTGAAGAGTGAATCCACAACATTTACAGTTTGAGTTGTACTGTGACGTTTCGCTGGTTAATGCATCCAGCATCATCGGGTAATTCGCCAGAAAGGTAAAGCCCTCGCTTGCTCCCGGTCTTATATAGAGCAGCATGGTGACGTCATCACTTAACTCATATCAGGTGCAGTGATTTGGATTCACTCTTCAACACACCGGTGGGCTAAAGTAGTGAACTATTTGTGTCTTTTGTCAACGTGACACTTTTTTTTGCTGATTGGCCGTGTCGGGTGGTGGAGGGTTACGACACATTTATAAATAAACGCGATCTAACCCAAACACACCTTTATTATGAATAATATTGGTCGCGAAAGCCTATGTGTTAAACTGTGTGTGTGTGTCTGTGTGTGGTGGGGAGTGGTGGTGCAGCGGTTAGCGCTACGCTGCGCTACAAACCCGGCGACCCGGCGTTCGATTCTCGCTCACGGCCAACACCAGCAGTGACGATTATCTGAACCGGTCCCGGGTCCTCCCCTAGGTCGACTCAGCCTCAAATGAGTACCTGGTGCGGTCTGTAAACATCGCCACTGGGGGAGACAAAGGCGGTCGGGCGTGGTGCTGGCCACCCACCCCCTCGTGTACCGTTCCGGCCTTCATAGGTGCTCGCTAACAGCACTTGCCCCTACAGTCTGTAGGCTATATGGGGGATCTTTGCCTTGTGTGTGGTGGCGAGCGGCGGTGGTGCAGCGGTTAGCGCTACGCTGCTGCGCTACGAACCCGTCGGAGACCCCCCCAATTACGTGTCCCATCCTCGGCCACGAACGCCCGGTAAACGAAAGTCCTGAAGCGGTTCCTTCGGGCCTCCCCCAGGATCGCCGCAGCCTCAAAACGAGTGTGTCCGCGTCTGCATGTCAAACTCCCAGCCCCTGGGGAGCCAAAGGCGGCCGGGCGTTGTGCTGGCCAAACCACCGCCTCCCTTTGCGCCACGGTGCCGGTAGCCCTTCATGATGCTGCTGCCGCTACTCGCCACCAGCAGCAAGCCAGCACTCGCACCGACAGGCCGTTAAGAGGCTACACGGGGGGGGAGATGTTTTGTTTTGCCCTTTTTGGGTGCGTAAGGGCGTAGCCGCTCAGCGCAATGCGCATGCGGACTCCTCCGCCTCCACGCCTAGGTCGACTCGACCTAAAGCGGGTTCCCGATGGCACGGAGTGTGCAATGGTGGCGGTGATGGCGGTGGCGGTGATGGCGGTGGCGATGGTGGTGGTGGTGGTGGTGGTGATTGGTGGCCTCGTGTGTTTCAGCGGACCGATCAGATGGGAGAGGATTGTGAGTGACTCAAGGTAACCGGCTCCTCGGAGTCGACAACATCATCATCATCATCATCAATAACATAATCGTCATCGGTAACATCATCATCATCGTCGTCAATAATTGCGGTCGGTAACATCATCCTCGGTTGCATTGCCACCGCCATAAGTGAAATCACTATCGTCAGCAGTAGCGTCATCATCATCATCAACATCAGTCGCATCAACATCACCCCCAGGAGCATCGTCAGCGGTGGCATCATCGTTACCATATCCTCTGGTTCTTTCGGTAACGTCACCGTTGCCATCAGCCACCTCAGCGGTAGCAACGGCACCCCAAAGCGATAGCTCCTGCGAGCCACGTGCCTCCCAAGCTCTCAGCCTCCTTCCATCCTCCCCCCCCCCCCCACACACCCCCTGCTCCTCAAGTACAGCCGGATCAACATCGGACCCGGTCCAGTGTCGCCGATTCAATCCTCTCGCTCATCAAGTGCACCTTAGTCTCGAGATCCACGTTGCCACGGGCTTGTGCAGTGCAGCCTTGCTCAATGTTGGACGTGTTTATTGAGACCACCTCCGTGATAGCCTTATAACCTGTTCAGCGTCTTCAATACTGGACGTCTGCAAGTGGTGCAGCCTTCTTCAAGTCTGGAAGTCTGCGTTGAGACCTCCTCACTGATGCCATTAAAATCCGTAGCTTCTTCAATGCAGCCTTATTAAAGTGTGGACGTCTGTGTTGAAACCACCTCAACTATTAGCCTCGTAATCTCTTCAATACAGTGCATCCTTCTTCAAAATTGAACTTTTGTGTTGAGACCTCGACATTAGCAAGATCATCTCTGGTTTCTTCAATACTGGACGTCTGTGTTGGGACCCTCAATGACAGCCTTACAATATCTAACTTCTTCAATACTGGACGTCCACAGTGCAGCCTTCTTCAATGTTTGATCTCAGTGTCGATACCTCCTCAATGACAGCCTTACAATCTCTAGCTTATTCAATACTGGACTTCTACAGTGCAGCTTTCTTAAAGTCTGGGCTTTCTGAAGTGTTGAGAACCCTTCAACAATGTTTTGAGTTCTGAAGTGTAGCAGATCTTCAGCGTTGGATCTTGAGTTGAGACCACCTCAACGTTTTTGCCTCGCCATCTCTGGCAACGCACGCAGACGTGCTCGCTCACAGTTACACTCACACAGAGACGCGCACACAGACTGGTGCGCCGTTAGAGTGGGCTGACATCGTGACATCTAGCCCAATATTGGTCCCTCCAAGCACGGCAGGCAGGGTCTTCAACACTGGGACTTCACGGACCACACGCCAACTCGGGGGCTGTCTGTCGGCCCCCTTTGCTGTCGGATTCGCATAAACCTGGCTGAGAGAAGCTGCCACCAACATTTTGGGCATCCTAACGGGACAGCATACAACACAACGACAAGATCAACAAAAATCAACAGAAATCAACACACACCGGCTTTGACGCGACTGAGCTGAGTCTCCCCGCGCCTCTCCACAGGTACCGTTGCTTCTCGGAATGTTGGACGGTTTGAGTCGACGGTCTGAACAAGATACCTGGACGTCTCTCTGTGGGACTGTATCGCGACCTCCACCTCCTCCACCTCGTCCTTCTCCTCCTCCTCCTCCAACGTCTGCTCCACCTCCTCCACCGCTTCTCTTCCTCCACGTCCGCCCTCCTCCGTATTCAATACTCTTTGATTCCAAAGCTTTGAAACATGTCCAGCGTTGGACTGCCCTTCAAGCTATAACAATAATAGTACCGTCTGCAACATTACTGACTTTCCGAGTTGAGAGATTCTTCCACCATCCGTGCTACCAACGGACCGCCCATTCACCACGAAAGTCACTAAGTGAGGTCAACCACGGCGTCTGTGCCAGGCCAGGTGCACTCTGAGGCCATCACCACCACTGTAGGCCCACCACCCACCACCATCATTGCTATCATCACCACCATTACCACCACCATTGCAATCACCTTAAGCACTAACATCACCACTATTATTGCTTATTACCACCACCTTTACCACCACCCACCTACCACCACTACCGCCACCACCACCGCCACCATGAACTGCCCGAACCAACCATCTTCCACCTCCTCAACCTCGCCCTCATCCAACAACAACAACAACGACAACACCGCCACGACCTCTCCACCTCCTCCTCCATCCTCCATCCCTCCTCCATCATCATCATCATCATCACCGCCACCGCCGCCGCTACAACCTGATCACTGCTCCTGCATTCATCGTCGTCACCACCTCCCTCTGCTCCGTCATCCCCTCGCGTGGCCACCGCCACCACCACCACCACCACCGCCTCCACCTCCACCACCACCACCACCACCACCGCCGCCAGCATCATCATCAGCAGCAGCATCATCAGCAGCAGCAGCAGCAGCAGCAGCAGCCCGGCGGATCGCGACGCCCGCATCCGCGAGCTGGAGTCGGCGCTGGCCGAGGCGCGATGCCGAGATCGACGCCCTCCGCCGGCGCCCTCCACAAGTGCCCAGTCGGTGCTGCGGACGCGGGCATCCTGGGGCCCACGTGCCCCAGGACCCGCCGGTGCGCAGGGCATCTCGGCCGAGCCCCCTGGGGGTCTGCGGAGGAAAGGGGCGGAAGCGGGAGGCGGAGGTGGAGGCGGTGGAGGCGGAGGTGGAGGCGGAGGAGGCGGTGGAGGCGGTGAGGGCGGTGGAGGCGGTGGAGGCGCCGCCGGCACCACCGCCAGGGAGCTGTGGCGCCAGATCGGGGAGCAGGAGGCGGTGGGGAAGTACGAGAAGAGCGACCGGTGAGTTCGGTGTCCGCGTGCGAGTGTCCACGTGGGGTCCACGTGGCCGTGTCCACGTGCGAGTGTCACGTGCGAGTGTCCACGTGCGAGTCCACGTGGCGGGTCCACGTGCGTGTCCACGTGCGTGTGTCCACGTGGCCGGGTCCACGTGCGTGTGTCCACGTGGCGGGTCCACGTGCGGTGTCCACGCGAGTCCACGTGGCCTGTCCACGTGCGTGTCCACGTGCGAGTGTCCACGTGCGAGTGTCCACGTGCGAGTCCACGTGCGAGTGTCCACGTGCGAGTGTCCACGTGCGTGTGTCCACGTGCGTGTCCACGTGCGGTGTCCACGTGCGCGTGTCCACGTGCGAGTGTCCACGCGCGAGTCCACGTGCGTGTCCCACGTGGCTAGGTCCACGTTCGAGTGTCCACGTGGCCGGGTCCACGTGCGCGAGTCCACGTGCGTGTCCCACGTGCGGGTCCACGTGCGAGTCCACGTGCGTGTGTCCACGTGGGCGGGTCCACGTGCGTGTGTCCCACGTGGCCGTGTCCGTGTCCACGTGGCCGTGTCCAAGGTAACCACAACGCGTGTCAAGTGCACGTGTCGGTGCGTGTGCAGGACTCGGTCAGACCAAAAAATCACGCCGCTTTCTTGTTCACAGTGAAGTATCCATTTGTGTCATTACACCCTCCTTTTTGCCAGTGCCAAAATGTAATGATAATAATAATAATAGGGGTGGTTTTCCCCCTTTGTTTCTGGCAATAAAACTGAAACCTTTTCTTGTTACGAGGATTCATGTTTACTGCATTAACCACAATACCTGCAGTCAAAATTCAAACACAAAAAATGTACTATGATAATATGATGGGTGGCATTGTCCCTTGAAACTGATTGGTCCACACCAAGGGACGGCTTTCTTTTGAGCCTCGACCCAATTGGTGCTCGACCAGATGACGCCAAAAGGCGTCAACCCAGCTCAGAAACAATGCCCGCTAGCAAAGTAATGAGGGCTCGGGGTGGAGCATCTACATCATCATTAGTCCTCTAATGATGTAGACCTCTCATGATGTAGATGCTCACCCCGAGCCCTCATTACTTTGATAGCGGCATTGTGTTTTGAGCTGTGTACACGCCTTTTGGCGTCCTCTGGTCGAGCACCAATTGGTGGTCGAGGCTCAAAAGAAAGCCGTCCCTGGTGTGGACCAATCAGTTTCAAGGACAATGCCACCATCATATTATCATAGTGTGTAATTTGTGTTTTGCATTTTGACTGCAGGTATTGTGGTTAATGCAGTAACGTGAATCCTTCGTTAAAAGGTTTCAGTTTGTTGCTAGAACAAAGGGAACCCCCTCCACCCCCCTATTATGATCCGTTTGTGATTGAGCTTTTCCCTGCACCCTGTGACGACCAAACTCCTTGGCGTCTCGTCCTTGCCTCTCGCCACGATTGTGCACTCAGTTTGGGTCTTGGTTTTTCTGACTCCGATTCGCGTGACTTTGGTGTGACTGCTTGCGTGTCGAGTTTTGGCGTCACTGCTTAGTCACGGCAGTATAACTTGGAGCCCCACTTGCAATCCGTTGTGCTTAACTTCCACAGTGGAGGTTGGTGTTGTTGGGCTTTTTTTGCGTGCGGGTTGGATGGCAGTAAGCGATGATGGCAATAATCATTTAGTAAGAATGGGGTTTTTACCTTTTTTGGGGCAATAAAACAGGTGGTGTTAAGATGTCCCAACACCACATCGTCGCAAGGAATCAAGTTCGCATTAACAAAACACAAGGTACTTGTGGTGAACATGCAAGCAAAAAACCTGCTCTGATAATATGTGGGCATTGTCGTTGGAACTTATTGGTCTACACCAGAGATAGCAGTCTTATTTAGGGGCCTGGTCCTCACCACCAGTGTCAGACCAAGAGACGGCTTCCTCTATGGCCTAGTCTCACTACCAGTGTAGACCAGAGACGAGCTTTCTCTTGGTCCTAGTATCACTATCAGTGTTAGACCAGAGACGGCTTTCTCTGTGGTCTAGTATCACTATCAGTGTTAGACAGAGACGGCTTTCTCTATGGCCTGGTCTCACCACCAGTGTTAGACCAGAGACGGCTTTCTCTATGGCCTGGTCTCACCACCAGTGTTAGACCAGAGACGGCTTTCTCTGTGGTCTGGACTACCACCAGTGTCAGACCAGAGACGGCTTTCTCTGTGCCTGGTCTCATATCGTGTCAGACCAGAGACGGCTTCCTCTATGGTCTAGTATCACTATCAGTGTTAGACCAGGGACGGCTTCCTCTATGGCCTGGTCTCACTACAGTGTCAGACCAGAGACGGCTTCCTCTATGGCCTGGTCTCACCATCAGTGTTAGACCAGAGACGGCTTCCTCTATGGTCTAGTATCACTCACCACCAGTGTTAGACCAGAGACGGCTTCCTCTATGGCCTGGTCTCACCACCAGTGTCAGACCAGAGACGGCTTCCTCTATAGCCTGGTCTCACCACCGTGTCAGACCAGAGACGGCTTTCTCTATGGTCTAGTATCACTATCAGTGTAGACCAGAGACGGCTTCCTCTATGGCCTGGTCTCACTACCAGTGTTAGACCAGAGACGGCTTTTCTCTGTGGCCTGGTCTCACCACCAGTGTTAGACCAGAGACGGCTTCCTCTAATGCCTGGTCTCACCACCAGTGTCAGACCAGAGACGGCTTCCTCTATGGCCTGGTCTCACCACCAGTGTTAGACCAGAGACGGCTTTCTCTGTGGCCTAGTCTCACCACCAGTGTCAGACCAGAGACGGCTTCCTCTATGGTCTAGTTCACCACCAGTGTCAGACCAGAGACGGTTTCTCTGTGGCCTGGTCTCACTATCAGTGTCAGACCAGAGACGGCTTCCTCTATGGCCTGTCTCACCACCAGTGTCAGACCAGAGACGGCTTTCTCTATGGCCTGGTCTCACTATCAGTGTCAGACCAGAGACGGCTTCCTCTATAGCCTGGTCTCACCACCAGTGTTAGAACCAGAGACGGCTTTCTCTATGGCCTGGTCTCACCACCAGTGTCAGACCAGAGACGGCTTCCTCTATGGCCTGGTCTCACCACCAGTATTAGACCAGAGACGGCTTCCTCTATGGCCTGGTCTCACACCAGTGTTAGACCAGAGACGGCTTTCTCTATGGCCTGGTCTCACACCAGTGTCAGACCAGAGACGGCTTCCTCTATGGCCTGGTCTCACCATCAGTGTTAGACCAGAGACGGCTTCCTCTATGGTCTAGTATCACTATCAGTGTTAGACCAGAGACGGCTTCCTCTATGGCCTGGTCTCACCACCAGTGTCAGACCAGAGACGGCTTCCTCTATGGCCTGGTCTCACCACCAGTGTCAGACCAGAGACGGCTTTCTCTATGGTCTAGTATCACTATCAGTGTTAGACCAGAAGACGGCTTCCTCTATGGCCTGGTCTCACTACCAGTGTTAGACCAGAGACGGCTTTCTCTGTGGCCTGGTCTCACCACCAGTGTTAGACCAGAGCGGCTTCCTCTAATGCCTGGTCTCACCACCAGTGTCAGACCAGAGACGGCTTCCTCTATGGCCTGGTCTCACCACCATGTTAGACCAGAGACGGCTTTCTCTGTGGCCTAGTCTCACCACCAGTGTCAGACCAGAGACGGCTTCCTCTATGGTCTAGTCTCACCACCAGTGTCAGACCAGAGACGGCTTTCTCTGTGGCCTGGTCTCACTATCAGTGTCAGACCAGAGACGGCTTCCTCTATGGCCTGGTCTCACCACCAGTGTCAGACCAGAGACGGCTTTCTCTATGGCCTGGTCTCACTATCAGTGTCAGACCAGAGACGGCTTCCTCTATGGCCTGGTCTCACCACCAGTGTCAGACCAGAGACGGCTTCCTCTATGGTCTAGTATCACTATCAGTGTTAGACCAGAGACGGCTTTATCTATGGTCTGGTCTCACCACCAGTGTCAGACCAGAGACGGCTTTCTCTGTGGCCTGGTCTCACTACCTGTGTCAGACCAGAGACGGCTTCCTCTATGGCCTGGTCTCACCACCAGTGTTAGACCAGAGACGGCTTTCTCTATGGCCTGGTCTCACCACCAGTGTCAGACCAGAGACGGCTTCCTCTATGGCCTGGTCTCACCACCAGTATAGACCAGAGACGGCTTCCTCTATGGCCTGGTCTCACCACCAGTGTTAGACCAGAGACGGCTTCCTCTATGGCCTGGTCTCACCACCAGTGTCAGACCAGAGACGGCTTCCTCTAGGTCTAGTATCTATCAGTGTCAGACCAGAGACGGCTTTCTCTATGGCCTGGTCTCACCACCAGTGTCAGACCAGAGACGGCTTCCTCTATGGCCTGGTCTCACCACCAGTGTCAGACTATAGACGGCTTCCTCTATAGCCTGGTCTCACCACCAGTGTTAGACCAGAGACGGCTTTCTCTGTGGCCTGGTCTCACACCAGTGTCAGACTATAGACGGCTTTCTCTGTGGCCTGGACTCACCACCAGTGTTAGACCAGAGACGGCTTCCCTCTATGGCCTGGTCTCACCACCAGTGTTAGACCAGAGACGGCTTCCTCTATGGCCTGGTCTCACCACAGTGTCAGACCAGAGACGGCTTCCTCTATAGCCTGGTCTCACCTATCAGTGTAGACCAGAGACGGCTTTCCCTCTTGTGGCCTGGTCTCACCACCAGTGTCAGACCAGAGACGGCTTCCTCTATGGTCTAGTATCACTACCAGTGTTAGACCAGAGACGGCTTTCCTCTGTGGCCTGGTCTCACCACCAGTGTTAGACCAGAGACGGCTTATCTTATGGTCTAGTATCACTACTCAGTGTTAGACCAGAGACGGCTTTCTCTATGGCCTGTGTCTCACCACCTTGGATTTGCGAAGCATAATTCGTTCGGAAACGTGTTTGTAATCCAAACGCACTCGTATATCAAAGCACTCGTATATCAGCTGTGTGATCACGTGACGCTCGGCAGTACAAAAACGTGCTCACGTACTACTGCTCGTATTGCAAGACCCATCGCTCGCTCATCAAATTAATATTATTTACAAATTTTGCTCGTTCCTGCAAAACACTCGCAAGACCAAGTTACTCGCGATCCAAGGTTTTACTGTCTTCATAGCTCGGGGGGGGGGGGGGCGGAGGGTGATCAGCTACAACATGGGACCTTTTTTCCCAGTTATCAAAGTATGACAAAGTAAGAATGGGGTTTACCCTTTCTAGCAATAAAACAGACGGAAGGTTTTACATTTTTTGTTGTTGTTGAACATCTTAAAGCCTTGGCTTTTTTCACACCTGTAACAATGCCGCGCTGACTTCTCACGCCGCTTCGCGCTGATGCCTCGAGGCGCCCCTTTTGCAAATTTGCAAAAGGCGAATGCGGATAAGGGGAAAGGCCACGCGAGACGGACGAAGCTCCGTAGAACAAGACTGACTTCAGATGATGTACTTCAAGACGGGGACTCGCAAGTGTCCAAACACTGTCGGATAACACAATTTAAAAAAGAGTCGTCGTTTGATACTTACGTGGCCCCCGGTGATGGGGGGGGGGGCTGGTGGGGGTGGGGGCTGGGGGGGGGCGGGGGGGTGTACGTACTCGCGGAATCTCGGGTTCCAGTTATGGAGACGTCACGAGGGAAAGTACAGAGAGGCAGGGCGAGCGGGAGAGAGACGCAGCACTTGACGTTAAAAGAATTATAATAATAATATTACAAATCTCCTTGGGTCTTTCGGTAAAGTCACCACCACGTAGAATGGAAATAAAATAATACAAATTAAACATAATAAAATATTTTTTTCTTCTATGTTTTATTTTAAAATATATTTTTTTTATTTTATCGTTTCATTTTTATTATTTTATTGTTGCCCTTCTTCTACGTGGTGGTGGTGGTGACTTTACCGAAAGAACCAACAAGATGAATCCCTGCAGTCACGGAAGCTTACATCGAAATATTACAAAATTGCACAGAAAACATAGGGGGAACATAGACATGGAGTAGGGAGAGAGGGGGTAGAGAGAGAGAGAAAGGTGGAGGGGGGGTAGATAGAGGGGGTAGAGAGAGAGGGGGAAGGGGTAGAGAGAGGGGGTAGAGAGAGAAAGAGGTGGAGGGGTAGATAGAGGGGGTAGAGAGAGAGGGGGAAGGGGTAGAGAGAGGGGGTAGAGAGAGAGAGAGGTGGAGGGGTAGAGAGAGGGGGTAGAGAGAGAGAGGGGGAAGGGGTAGAGAGAGGGGGTAGAGAGAGAGAGGTGGAGGGGTAGAGAGAGGGGGTAGAGAGAGAGGGGGAAGGAGTAAGGAGAACAGAGCGTGAATCTTTTCGTGAAATTCTTCATTTAAAAAAGGTGGGGTGGGTGGGGGGGTTGTTTACATAAAGCAAAGCATTACAAAAAAAACCCGAAATTATGAACGGAGCAAAGTGCCGACTACACCGATCATCTTTCTTGTTTCCTCTGATCGTAAAAAAACACACAGAGAGCGAGAGAGAGAGAGAGTGAGGGAACGCCCAGGGAGAGGAGTATGAGCGGTGACGTCGCCGGATGAGATGGGGCTTAATGGTGGGATTTGAGGTGGGGCTTCATGGTGGGATTTGAGGTGGGGCTTCATGGAGGGATTTTGAGGTGGGGCTTCATGGTGGGATTTGAGGTGGGGGCTTCATGGTGGGATTTGGAGGTGGGGCTTCATGGTGGGATTTGAGGTGGGGCTTCATGGTGGGATTTGAGGTGGGGCTTCATGGTGGGATTTGAGGTGGGGCTTCAAGGTGGGGATTTGAGGTGGGGCTTCATGGTGGGATTTGAGGTGGGGCTTCATGGTGGGATTTGAGGTGGGGCTCATGGTGGGATTTGAGGTGGGGCTTCATGTGGGATTTGAGGTGGGGGCTTCATGGTGGGATTTGAGGTGGGGCTTCACGGTGGGATTTGAGGTGGGGCTTCATGGTGGGATTTGGAGTGGGGCTTCATGGTGGGATTTGAGGTGGGGCTTCATGGTGGGATTTGAGGGTGGGGCTTCATGTGGGATTTGAGGTGGGGCTTCATGGTGGGATTTGAGGTGGGGCTTCATGGTGGGATTTGAGGTGGGGCTTCATGGTGGGATTTGAGGTGGGGCTTCATGGTGGGATTTGAGGTGGGGCTTCACGGTGGGATTTGAGGTGGGGCTTCATGGTGGGATTTGAGGTGGGGCTTCATGGTGCGATTTGAGGTGTGGCTTCATGGTGGGATTTGAGGTGGGGCTTCACGGTGGGATTTGAGGTGGGGCTTCATGGTGGGATTTAGAGTGGGGCTTCACGGTGGGATTTGAGGTGGGCCTTCATGCTGGGATTTGAGGTGGGGCTTCATGGTGGGATTTGGAGTGGGGCTTCATGGTGGGATTTGAGGTGGGGCTTCATGGTGGGATTTGAGGTGGGGCTTCATGGTGGGATTTGAGGTGGGGCTTCATGGTGGGATTTGAGGTGGGGCTTCATGGTGGGATTTGAGGTGGGGCTTCATGGTGGGATTTGAGGTGGGGCTTCATGGTGGGATTTGACGTGGGGCTTCACGGTGGGATTTGAGGTGGGGCTTCATGGTGGGATTTGAGGTGGGGCTTCATGGTGGGATTTGAGGTGGGGCTTCATGGTGGGATTTGAGGTGGGGCTTCATGGTGGGATTTGAGGTGGGGCTTCATGGTGGGATTTGAGGTGGGGCTTCATGGTGGGATTTAGAGTGGGGCTTCATGGTGGGATTTGAGGTGGGGCTTCATGGTGGGATTTGACGTGGGGCTTCATGGTAGGATTTGAGGTGTGGCTTCATGGAGGGATTTGAGGTGGGGCTTCATGGTGGGATGTGGAGTGGGGCTTCATGGTGGGATTTGGAGTGGGGCTTCATGCTGGGATTTGAGGTGGGGCTTCATGCTGGGATTTGAGGTGGGGCTTCATGGTGGGATTTGAGTTGGGGGGCTTCACGGTGGGATTTGGAGTGCGGCGGTCGCACGTGGCACGTGGCGTCTGAACCTTAGTCTGGTGGCCTCATCGCAGACGTTCAAACGTCGCGTCGCCAGTAAACCCGCCGCCAACAAAGACACGGCCTGTGACAGACCATCGGGGGGCGAATGCTGTTTGCGAGTTTTTTTTTTGGGGAGTCTGCGTCTCTCTCTCTCTCTCTCTTTCTCTCTCTCCATCATCATCATTGTCGTCACCATAGTCGGCTAGCAGATGTTAACTACCTCGCCCGGTGTGCAGGAGGTCGTGCTGAGTGTCTGTACTGAGACAAAGATCCCCCGTGTAGCCTATACCAGGCTGTAGGGGGCGAGTGCCTGTTAGTGTTGAGTAGCACACGAGGGGGTGGGTGGGTGGGTTGGCCAGCACCACGCCCGCCCGGCCGCCTTTGTCTCCCCCAGTGGCGATGTTTACTGCACTCATTTGAGTACTGAGGCGCGACCTAGGGGTAGCCCAGGACCGGTCCAGATAATCGCCACTGGTGTTGGCGGCGGGTTGCCGGGTTCGTAGCGCAGCTGATCAGTAATGGGTGTCTGTTTGTGTCCCACGTGAACACAGCAACACGTGGCCTAGATTAAATTGACGAGTTTGGCGCTCACAACCGGGTTGTTGCGTTGCTTCTGTGTGTGCTTGGAGTAGTTAAACCCACAACATTTACAATTCGAGCCGCTGTGTGAAGTTTCCATAACGGTGCCCTTCCTTGTCACAGACCGATTCGGACTTAATTGGTCACCCCGTGCCCTTTGAATCTCAAAGTTTCATCTGACAAAGGGAGATTTTTTTTGTGTTGCTGTTGCCCGTGTCGAAACGGCCGTACGCCGTATGGACCTGAACAGCAAATTTCCCTGTACCAGAATACGGGGTAAACCGTATGGGTTGACAGGTATGGTACAGTAGTGTAGCGTTTAAGAGTGTAGCGTTTAGTCACGTACCGTTTAGCGGTGTAGTGCATACATGTCAACCCCCTATTAGTGCCTACTTTAGTACAGACCATATTCAGACCTTATTGGTCACCCCGTGCCCTTTGAATCTCAAAGTTTCATCTGACAGAGGGATAATTATTTTGTTGTTGTTGCCCGTATCGAAACGGCTGTACGCCGTATGGACCTGAAAACTACATTTCCCTGTACCAGAATACAGGGTAAACCGTATGGGTTGACACGGTACGAGTTTTCGCCGCTAATGACAACAACCAGTAGCCTCATTAGGCAACAGCCACAGAGTTGTGGAGAAATCCTCCTCCTCCTCCTCCTGTTTCCATCTGGAGTACCCACGGGCTGGGATACAAAGCGATGTCGCCACCTGTGAGCCAATAAGGTTGCGAAATGCCTACGTGCTAGCAACGTTTTAGCGTTGGCTTTCGCGGTGATGCCACTGATGATGCCACTGATGACGATGATGATGGCACGAAGTGCACGTGTTTAATCTGGGTAGCGACGATGTCGATTTGAGGAGGTGCAGTGATTATTCTTCTGTCGCCTCCATCCCTGCTTCCCTCTATCAGTCTTGTCTCTCCGTACGTCCCTCCATCGCTACCTCCAACCGTTTGTCCCTCCGTCCATCCCTCCGTCCGTCCATCCGTGCCTCCGTCCGTCCCTTCCTCTGTCCCACTGACTTGTCCCTCCGACACCCACCCTCGCCATTCCTCCACCCGCGTGTCCCCTCTCTCTTCGTCCGTCCATCCTTTCGCGATGGGGAGCAACCCGGGATCTCGCGTGGCGTACCTGCAAACTGTTTGTGGACGTCGCTGATAAACCGCCCCATGCAAGTGTCTCCGTAATTGCTCAACTAGAGCATAAAATAGTTTTTGGCTTTGCTGTTGGTGGTGAGCGTCTGGGTGCTGAGGATCACTCCTGAGTAGCGCCCCCGGGGGTGAGGGCGATCGGAGTGAGCGGGTTCGGGGAAATTCTTTCCCGGAAGTTCCACCCCCGCGAGATCTTCGGATCTTTTTAAGAGGGGGACTCTTTTTTTTCCCTTTTCCCGGTAAGCCATCCGCTGCACGTGAAGCCATTCACTATAAACGAGTTAATATATTTTTTATTTTTTTTTAATTTATCAGCTGTAAGGCTACAACTGAGTGGACATTTACAGGAGCAGACAAATGTTCGAAACGCGGCGTTTCTCGAGACGCTTCAGACACCCACGAAGACCCAGGGACTAAAACAAAACGATTCCATTTTAACCAGCTGTGAAAGCTGCAACTTAGCCTACATTAAGCAACCATTGGAAAGATGCTCTAAATCGAACCAAACATTAAACTAATTTTCAACGGCACGGTACATTTATTCAAGCAGTGGCATTCCAAACTTCCAAGGTGGTGTGATGTCATTTTATGCTAATGTACTAGCTTTCACAGTGGCACGTTTTATGATAATTTCCTTTGTCAAGGCGTTTCCTGTTTTACCCCCACACAGCTTAAAAGGAGGCGAACCTGCCCTTGGCTTTCTTCACTCCAGCGCTGTCCTCTGGACAGTCTGGTCCCTTCGCCTGATGAAGGCCACTTGCGTTGTGGCCGAGACGTCGTGAATTTTTTGCATCTTTATTTGTTGTTGTTTGATTGATTTATTTTACCTACGTGACTTTACCGAATAGAGCCGTTATATGTACAGCTTCTCTTTCAGAAACGACCTCGCAATCACAAATGATCACTACTCAACGACGCAGCTGCTTATCATCATCACCACCACCACCACCATCACCACCATCATCATCACCATCACCATCATCATCACGTGGACGTTCATAACAGCCCTGCCGAACACTTTCCAAATGGCGGATTTGTTCACGCTCACGGAGACGCCCAGGGAGACCCACGGAAACATGTGCAGTGGCATGGTGCTGCCTGCTGGCGAAATAGCTTAAGTGCGGTGTACGGCAACACCAACGTCAGCAGGCGGCGATAGACAGGCCGCATCTCGGTGGGGGTGGGAAAGGTCACAGAGAATTTGTGGGGGGCCCATCGTCGCGAGAATTTTATTGTGTTATTTCATTATTTTATTCTCATTCTACGTGGTGGTGGTGGTGGTGGTGACTTTACCGAAAGAACCAAAGAAGATGAATCCCATGCAGTCACGAAAGCTTCAAATCGAAATGTATTTTTTCGTTATTTTTTTGTTATTTTACCAGGTGTACGGTGACTCCTACTGAGCTGTGTAGCAGCTCTTTTCAGGCAAGCGTTTATCACAAATGACAGCTCAACGAAGTGGCTCATGTCGTCGTAATCGCCACCAGCACGTGGAGATTTATGGCAGGAGCCAAATGCTCTTTGAAGTCGTGAAGTTTATTCTAAATGTGGAGGGTAAAAATCGACACAGTGACCACCACAGGGGAGAGAGAGAGAGAGAGAAAGAGACGCAGACTCCAAATCTACAGCAGCAGCAGCAGCAGGCATCGTCAGGGTCGGGCTCGAATCCACGACTTCCTGCATACCAGGCGAGATAGTCAACATCTCCTAGCCACCGTGATGATGATGAGAGAGAGAGAGAGACGGAAACTCCAAATATACAGCAGCAGCAGGCGTCGTCAGGGTCGGGATCAAACCCACGACCTCCTGCGTACCAGGCGAGGTAGTTAACATCTCCTAGCCACCGTGATGATGATGAGAGAGAGACGCAGACTCTAAATATACAGCAGCAGGGAATGGTCCGCTAAGCTGCCGTGTAGCTCCTTATGTCAGAAGCGACCTGGCCATCACAAATGATAGGGGCTCAACGGAGTGGCTGATATAATCATCATCAGCATCATCATCACCGCGCGGAAGTTGGTAGCAGGAGCCAGAAACTACGAACGCGTGGATGTTGTTGATTCTAATTGTGGAGGGGGAAACAGACCGGTGGACCCGGAGAACAATCCACGCAGTGACCACCACGGGGATAGAGAGAGAGAGAGAGACGCAGACTCCAAATCTACAGCAGCAGCAACAGCAGGCATGGTCAGGGTCGGGATCGAACCCACGACCTCCTGTATACTAGGCGAGGTAGTCAACATCTCCTAGCCACCGTGATGATGATGATGATGAGAGAGACGCAGACTCCAAAATATACAGCAGCAGCAGCAGGCATCGTCAGGGTCGGGATCAAACCCAGGACCTCCTGCGTACTAGGCGAGGTAGTCAACATCTCCTGGCCACCGTGATGATGATGATGATGATGAGAGAGACGCAGACTCCAAAATATACAGCAGCAGCAGCAGGCATCGTCAGGGTCTGGGATCGAACCCACGACCTCCTGCGTACCAGGCGAGGTTGTCAACATCTCTTAGCCACCAACACCGGTGCCGATCATCTGATCCGGTCTTGGGCCTTCCTTCGGTCGACTCAGCCTCAAACGAGCACCTGGTGCCGTGTGCAGTAAACACATCGCCACCGGGGAGACAAAGGCGGCCAGGCGTGGTGCTGGCCACCCACCGCCTCGCCTGCCACAGTTGCCAGGGTTCTTTTATTTGTGCGTGTTTTTCAAAAAAATGTTTTCTCATATCTACTCAAAGCTGCCTTTATGTACCAGTAGACAATAAAATACAACCACTTGATTGTGTTTTCCAACAACAGTATTTGAAGGGTGTTGTCATTAACAATATATATATTAATTCAATTATTATTTAATAAGTATTGAGATATGCTATAAATATATTCATACTAGCTGTAATTACCCCCGGCTTTGCACGGGACTTGGATTCACCACGGCCGGCCGCCTTTGTCTCCCCAGTGGCGATGTTCACACACCACAGCAGTTGCTCGTTTGAGGCTGAGTCGACCTAGGGGAGGCCCAGGAGCGGTTGAAATAATTCGTCACCGGTGGTGGCCGTGAGCGGGAATCGAACTCGGGTCGCCGGGTTCGTAGTGCAGCGTAGCGCTAACCACTACACTACTGCTCCCCCCCACACACACAGACACTCATACACACATACACAGACACACACACACAGACAGATACATACACACAGACACACACAGACACACATACACACATACACACATACACAGACACACACACAGACAGATACATACACACAGACACACACAGACACACACACAGACACACACACAGACACACACAGATACACACACACAGACACACACACACATACACACACACATACACACACATATACACACACAGATACACACATACACAGACACACACAGAGACCCACACACAAACACACACACACAGATACACACACACAGACACACACACAGAGACACACACAGACACACACACACAGACACACACACAGACACACACAGACACACACACAGAGACACACACACACACAGACACACACACAGATACACACACACAGACACACACACAGACACAAACACACACAAACACACACACACAAACACACAGATACACACACACAGACACACACACAGACACAAACACACACAAACACACACACACACAAACACACAGATACACACACAGACACACACACAGACATACACACACACAGACAGCGCGCTAAACCACTACACTACACCGCGTTACGCTTCCACGTGCGCGGGTCACGTGACAGATTGACGTCACAGCTCATTTGCCGTGCAAAAAAAATAATGCATTATTGAGCTCCCCCCTCCCCCCTTCCCCAAAAAGTATATTTTAATAATTGTTGCATGGTGTACAGTCTGGAAAGTACCCACACGGTAAATGTCAAATTTGTTGCACGTCGGGAAGTACGCTAAAACATTTTGAACAGACACACACAATCACAGCTTTGCCCTTTAATATTATATATATACATTCATATAAATAGCATACTGGTTCTGAAATTTGGACCACAAACGTCGGAGTGTAGCGGTGCTTCCAAAAGGAAAGCCACCAAAGAAAAGGCTGCAAGAGTCACGTGAGTTATTTTAAGATGAGATAAGAGAGGCAGTTTTTTGCTTCAAAGTGCTCCACCCGTTGTTTCCTCCCACACAACGCTGTCCTCTGGACAGCACGGTCCCTTCACCTGATGAAGGCCGCTTGTGTTGTGGCCGAAAAACGTCGTGATTTTTTTTATGTTTATATTTTTTTTTTTACACCACCGCGTGACTTTACCGAATAGAACCAGAGAGCGTGGATCCTTGCAGTCACGAAAGCTTCAAATCTGGAATTGTTCCACTCGTTGCCAACTTCTTTCAAAAACCCTCCGATAGTAATGCTGATGACAACAGCAGGGCTATTGTCAGCTGTGAGTAAGGAACTAGCACGAGGTCACTTTCCAGTAATCTCGTCACTCCCCCAGAGCCATCCTTTGAAGGACGAACCCTCAACAGCTAATGGGGTACAAGAACCAACATCTCCACCCCAGGAGCGGTTGGGCAGTTCACAAGAATCAAATCGGCAACCAAAGCCATTCCTGGTGCTATGAGGTCCGCTGACCCCTGCATTATGGCAAGGCACTTCCAGTGACATTGTTGAGTCAGTGCTTATTGAAAGAGGAGCAGGCCCCCCCTTTCCAAACCCCGCAGTGAAAAATTCCCAGCTTCGGTCCGAGATAGAGCGCTTGGGGGAAAGGCTACGGGTTTCAACAATGGACTTCTGAACTGTAATTTTTGCCAAATTTGGCAGAAATGTTTCCACACAGTGGCTACTGTGTCCGCCCTCATCAGGTCCTGCGCAACTGTTCTGCATGCAAACTGTTCTCCAGCATGCTCGGTGGCTTTAGTCATGGGGCTTTAGTGACCGGAAGCACTCTGAAAGAACAGGCGAAGGCGACACAAGTGCTGAACACAGAGAGATCCACGCGGCGTGTTTGCCTCGCACCAGCGGGCAGAGGGGCAGTGCTCTCGATGCAGATCCCATGGAGAAAACTTCAACGGGAGCGTAAAATACCGGAGGGGCGTTCCGAAAAGAGTCGTGGCAGTGATCAGCTTCTTTATCTGCATTTCGATTCAGCGTGCTGATCTCAAAGGTGCATTGACAAATTTGATACTCCGACCGATGCTTCTTCTGTTGTTTGTGGAGTAACTCATGCAGCCAGCTATGGCTCTAGGATTTGGTGTTACATGTTATTATTTACGTAGTTTATTGTTAAAAAATCGGTCACAGTCCCCGTGATCACTGTTACGTTGCAATTATGGCTTTAATTTTTGGTGATTTCGAAAACATGTTTTGGTTTGGACATGTTTGTTTTGTTATAGTACGGACTTAGACTGATGGCCTTGATCTAAGTTTTCTTGTGGTTGTTGTTGTTGTACGGAGTTAGACTGATGGCCTTAATCTAAGTTGTCTTGTGGTTGTTGTTGTAGTACGGAGTTAGACTGATGGCCTTAATCTAAGTTGTCTGTGGTTGTTGTTGTTGTACGGAGTTAGACTGATGGCCTTAATATAAGTTTTCTTGTGGTTGTTGTTGTTGTTGTACGGAGTTAGACTGATGGCCTTAATCTAAGTCTTCTTGTGGTTGTTGGTTGTAGTACGGAGTTAGACTGATGGCCTTAATCTAAGTTTTCTTGTGGTTGTTGTTGTAGTACGGAGTTAGACTGACGGCCTTAATCTAAGTTGTCTTGTGGTTGTTGTTGTTGTTGTAGTGCGGAGTTAGACTGATGGCCTTAATCTAAGTTGTCTTGTGGTTGTTGTTGTTGTTGTTGTACGGAGTTAGACTGATGGCCTTAATCTAAGTCTTCTTGTGGTTGTTGTTGTAGTACGGAGTTAGACTGATGGCCTTAATCTAAGTTTTCTTGTGGTTGTTGTTGTAGTACGGAGTTAGACTGACGGCCTTAATCTAAGTTGTCTTGTGGTTGTTGTTGTTGTTGTAGTGCGGAGTTAGACTGATGGCCTTATTCTAAGGTTGTTGTAGTGCGGAGTTAGACTGATGTCCTTAATCTAAGTGTTCTTGTGGTTGTTATTGTAGTACGCAGTTAGACTGATGGCCTTATTCTAAGGTTGTTGTAGTACGGAGTTAGACTGATGGCCTTAATCTAAGTTTTCTTGTGGTTGTTGTTGTAGTACGGAGTTAGACTGACGGCCTTAATCTAAGGTTGTTGTAGTACGGAGTTAGACTGATGTCCTTAATCTAAGTTTTCTTGTGGTTGTTGTGTTGTTTGACTTTGCATCCCACTGGGATTTTTTGCACACAGTGTTGGTGTAACGGTGCTTATTTCAGGAATATTTTGCTGTTTTTTTTTGCATGGATTTTCTGTTTGCACAGTCAACACACAAAGTCACTTTAAGATGTTTTTCTTGTTTCGTGTTTTTGTTTGTTGTTGTGGTTGCACTCCGATTCAAGAGCCGAATGGCTCAACAGGGCTCTATACCAAAATAAATGAAACTGAAATAAAATCAACTGAAACTGGGTGAAAGAGGACTTGCGTTTCGGGGAGACGATGCACGATTTTGGTTCAACCCGTAAACGTAATTTCCTTGCAGACCAGAATTGCTATCACGATTTTGACCCATTCTTAGCTGAACATGTTAAAAAAAATTCGATTTAAAGCTTTCGTGACTGCAATGATTCATCTTCTTTTGGTTCTTTCGGTAAAGTCACGTAGAATGAGAATAAAATAAACGTCGTGAGAATATTATAGTGTTTATTTTATTTTATCAATTTATTATTTTATTCTCATTCTACGTGGTGACTTTACCGAAAGAACCAAAGAAGATATTTTAAAAAGTTCGTCGGAACAGGAGGATGAGGAGGAGGCACAGTGTCCTATTCGTCATCGACATATGTGAAGAACTCGTTGAGCTAATGGGCCCTGAAAAAAACTCGCCAAACAATAGCATATGAGATTCGGGACGCCAAACATTGTTTTCAATCATTGTTGACTCCACCCAGCCCCAGACCCGTCGCATGTGGACCAATGGACGTTCAGATTCCGGTTTGTTTAACAGCGGCGGGAATGTGGTGGAGCGATTCCCCCTGGGCTTTGAGCCAGCTGAGAGCCACACCGGTAAAGGTTTAGCAGACCGTGCGACTTTGGTGGTGGAGGGACCTTGGGTTGACCTCTCAAACTGTAGAGGTCAGTCACGTGGCAATGCAAGCAACATGCCAGGAAAATGCAATGGGCCACAGGCCCACCTGGAGCACAAAAACCCCCCCCTCTGATAGAGCGTGTGCCTTGCACAGCGCACTCACTTGACTTAGTTGGTGTTAACACCTTAGACAAAGTAGCCCAGAGGCTGACGAGTTTATTTTTTTTAACACGTTGCTGTCATCTTTATTATCACGTAGAATGAGAATGAACTAATAATAATAATAAAATAACACATAAAATTCCCACGACGTTTCGGCCACAACGCAAGCGGCCGTCTTCGGGTGAAAGGAACAGACCTGTCGGGACGACAGAGCTTCAGTGAACGACGTTAAGATTCGTAGCGACTTTTAAGCGTCTTTGGATCTTTCGGTAAAGTCACGCAGAATGATAATAAAATAATAAAATAAAACAGTGAAATTCGGGACGACAGGTTGTTCCTTTCACCTGAAGAAGGCCACTTGCGTTGTGGCCGAAACGTCGTGAGAATTTTATTGTTTTATTTTATTATTTTATTCTCATTCTACGTGGGTGGTGACTTTGCCGAAAGAGCCAAAGAAGATGAATCCTTGCAGTCACGAAAGCTTTAAATCGAGACTTTAAAGCTGGTTGGGAGAAGTGAGGCACCTTGCAGACACTGTACACATTCTGCTCTGCATCCACACACAGATGGGGGAAAGTCTTTCGGAAGACAGACGTCAGACCTGGCATTAAAATCGCTGTCCAGTACTCGGCGGAGTGCTTGGGCAGAGTCACCCAAGGCACTGTGGAGCAATTACACCCATAGAGAGGCCTTAGGTGGTATGTGCAATGATGTTGATGATGATGATGAGAAAAGAGATACTTGATTTGAGGCCGCTGGACTATGTGCTCAATTGGACACCCTTCGAGATGGTGTTCATGGCACATTTATTGGGACGTCACGCTTGACCGGTTCCACGCTACAAAGCATGGGCCTACGGAAAAGTGACGTTGAGATCTCCCGTAGCAGCGCAGCGTTTGGTCTTCGTTGAGAGATTTTGTGGCGGGACAGCGAGACCAGTTCGAGGCTTTTTTGAAAGGGGCAGCCTTACATTGTGACAGGGTGTCTCTCAGTCGTATGAGCACGATCTTCAGCGAAAGACGAAACGCAAACAAAAAAATGCATTTGCAGACGAGAGCTCGGAGCTAGCTGTGGCACTTGAGTTGGAGGGAGAAGTTCAAGATGGAAACATTTTACGCGGTCGCTGATGAGCTAGTGGCATGCCTTGAACATCGCTTGGACGCTCACAAAGTCTCTCTGCAGTTCCGTTCGCGTTCAAGATCAGGCGTCTGACGGTGATGTCACAGTGGGGAAGGTAAATGCACTGTCATCCAACTATCGATTTGAAGCTTGCGTGACTGCAAGGATCCATACTCACTTTGCTCCTATTCGGTAAAGTCACGTAGTGGGTAAAACAAAAAAATAAAAAATGAATGAAAAACAACAAAAAATAACGACGTCTTGTGTCCGAAACGTCGTGAAATTTTTCGTCGTTTAATTTTCTCATCCAACCCTCAAGTACCTCCGCGTCCTAAACTCTGACGGTGAGAAGCGCCCCCGACTGAAATTGTTCGAAGACGTCATCGGTTGTTACCCCGATGTTTTTGAACTTTTGTTTTGCCGGTGGCAAAAACTGCCGGGGTGGAGCGGACATTTTCCACCTATTTTTTTATTTTTTTATTATTTAGGCAGAGTGGAACATGAGCTCAATTTTTGATTTGAAGCTTTCGTGACCGCAGTAATTCATATTCTCAGCTCGTTCGGCAAAGTCACCACGTTGAAGGGAAACAATAAAAAATAATAATAAAATATAATAAATTTAAAATTATTGTAAAACAATAAAATTATTATTCTTGGCTCTTTCGGTAAAGTCACCACGTAGAAGGGAAACAATAAAATAATAATAAAATATAAAACATTAAAATTATTGTAAACAATAAAATTATATCTTCTTGGCTCTTTCGGTAAAGTCACCACTAGGTAGAAGGGAAACAATAAAATAATAAAAATATAAAACATTAAACTATTGTAAAACAAATAAAATTATATTCTTGGCTCTTTCGGTAAAGTCACCACTAGGTAGAAGGGAAACAATAAAATAATAAAAATATAAAACAATAAAATTATTGTAAAACAATAAAATTATTATTCTTGGTTCTTTCGGTAAAGTCACCACCACGTAGAAGGGAAACAATAAAATAATAAAAATATAAAACAATAAAATTATTGTAAAACAATAAAATTATTATTCTTGGCTCTTTCGGTAAAGTCACCACTAGGTAGAAGGGAAACAATAAAATAATAAAAATATATAAAACAATAAAATTATTGTAAAACAATAAATTTATTATTCTTGGCTCTTTTGGTAAAGTCACCACTAGGTAGAAGGGAAACAATAAAATAATAAAAATATAAACCATTAAAATTATTGTAAAACAATAAAATTATTATTCTTGGTTCTTTCGGCAAAGTCAACACGTTGAAGGGAAACAATAAAAAATAATAATAATATAAAACAATAAAAAAATTCATCTTCTTTGGTTCTTTCGGTAAAGTCACCACGTAGAATGAGAATAAAATAATAAATTGATAAAATAACACAACACAAGCGGCCTTCATCAGGTGAAGGGACGTCCCTTCACCTGATGAAGGCCGCTTGTGTTGTGGCCGAAACGTCGTGAGAATATTATCGTGTTATTTTTATTTTATCAATTTATTATTTTATTCTCATTCTACGTGGTGGTGGTGACTTTACCGAAAGAACCAAAGAAGATGAATCCTTGCAGTCACGAAAGCTTTAAATTGAAATAAAAACAATTCTCACGACGTTTCGACCAGAACACAAACGGCCGTCATCAGGTGTGTCGGTTTGCTCCAGCGCTGTCCTACCAGACAGTCTCGTCCCCTTCGCCTGATGAAGGCCGCTTGTGTTGTGGCCGAAACGTCGCGAGAATTTCATCGCGTTATTGTTATTTTATCAATTTATTATTTTATTCTCATTCTACGTGGTGGTGGTGGTGGTGGTGACTTTACCGAAAAGAACCAAAGAAGATGAATCCTTGCAGTCACGAAAGCTTTAAATCGATAATTTTTTGTCATTGTTTGATATAATATTTTATTATTTATTGTTTCCCTTCAACGTGACTTTGCCGAAAGAGCTAAGCATTAGAACACAAGCTTCTGAGGTCTAGCGCGTTGCCAATCCCCGTCTCAGCTCTTTGCCACTGACGTCAATAGCGCCATACCTTGGTCAGACAGCGAGATTTTGACGATCTGCTGGATGGTTTTTGCGAGGAGTTCAGTTTCGTTTCAGTTCATTTTGGCACAGCCCTGTGAAGTCACCACGTAGTAGGTAAAAAAATAAATAAAACAACAACAAAAATCACGACGTTTCGGCCACAACACAAGCGGCCTTCATCAGGTGAAGGGACCAGGCTGTCCGGAGGACACCTGATGAAGGCCGCACTTGTGCTGTGGCGCGGAACGTCGCGATTTTTTGTTTGTTGTTTTATGTTTTTTTAAGCCACTACGTGACTCTACCGAATAGAACCAAAGAGTACGTGGATCCTTGCAGTGACCAAAGCTTCAAATCCAGGATTGATCGCCTCTGCGGGGAGGGCTTTCACCTGTCCGTTAGAGCTTTCAACAGACAACGTGACAGGAAGTCGCAGCTCATCGAGACGCGCTGACCTTCCTCAAAAGATGCCGTGACCACACAAGCTTAAAGGGAGGCGACCAGCGCTTGGCTGTCTTCACTCCAACGCTGTCCTCTGGACAGCACGGTCCCTTCGCCTGATGAAGGCCGCACTTGTGTTGTGGCCGAAACGCGGTTATTTTTTTGTAATTTTTTTTTTTTTAAGCCACTACGTGACTTTACCGAATAGAACCAAAGAGTATATGGATCCTTGCAGTCACGAAAGCTTTAAAATCGAGAATAGCCCTGTGAGCCATCCGGCTCTTGAATCGGAGTGCAATCACAACCACAACCACAACAAAAACACACACACAAAAAAATAAAAAAAAACACGAACAAGAAAAACCATTATGAGATCTCCTTTGCCAGTAACAAGATATAAAACCTATTCCTATATCTTGTTATAGGAATAGGTTTTACCCTTTAAAAAGGGTAAAACCTATCCCTATACCCTTTTAAAAGGGTAAAACCTATTCCTATATCTTGTTATAGGAATAGATTTCCCCTTTTAAAAGGGTAAAACCTATTCCTATACCCTTTTAAAAGGGTATAGGAATAGGGTATAGGAATAGGTTTTACCCTTTTAAAAGGGTAAAACCTATTCCTATACCCTTTTAAAAGGGTAAAACCTATTCCTATATCTTGTTATAGGAATAGGTTTTACCCTTTTAAAAGGGTAAAACCTATTCCTATATCCTTTTAAAAGGGTAAAACCTATTCCTATATCTTGTTAAAAGGGTAAAACCTATTCCTATATCTTGTTATAGGAATAGGTTTTACCCTTTTAAAAGGGTAAAACCTATTCCTATACCCTTTTAAAAGGGTAAAACCTATTCCTATATCTTGTTATAGGAATAGATTTCCCCTTTTAAAAGGGTAAAACCTATTCCTATACCCTTTTAAAAGGGTAAAACCTATTCCTATATCTTGTTATGGGAATAGGTTTTACCCTTTTAAAAGGGTAAAACCTATTCCTATAGTGTTACTGGCAAAGGAGGTCTCATAATGTAAATGCTCACCCTAGCCCTCAATAACTCTGATAGTGCGCTGTTTTTGAGCTGTACGCCTTTTGGCGTCATCTGGTCCAACACCAGTGGAGAGACTAAAGGGGCTCTAAGAAAAGCCGTCTCGGGTGTGGACCAATCAAATTCAAGGACGGTGCCAATATCATTATCAGAGTTGTCTCTTTTTGTGTTTGCATTTTGACTTCTTGTGTTGTGGTCATTGCAAAACATGATGCCTTGAATAAAGGTGTCAGTTTTTTCGTGCCAATTTGAAAGGGCAAAATCCTATTCCAAGAAAAAAAAAACACATCTTAAAGTGACTGCGTGCGGACTTGTGCAAACAGAAAATCCAGGAAGAAGGCAAAACGAGTAAGTAAAGAAAGACACCAATATGGGAAAGTGTGTGGGGGGGGTGGTGGTGGGGGTGGTGGTGGGGGGGTGGTGGTGGTGGGGGGGGTGGGGGTGGTGGTGGTGGTGGGGGTGGGGGGCTCTCAAAGACACGTGGGGCCTCACGGGACCAAGATCCGTCATCTGGTTATCGATACGCTGCTGCACTTCGGAACCTGGCGACGATTCTCTGGAACCGGTCACTGGGCCATCCCCTAGGTGGACTCAGCCTCAAATGAGTACCTGGTGCGGTGGATAAAAAAACATCGCCAGCACTTGGGGGGGGGGCGGAGGGAGAGAGAGACAAAGGCGGCCGGGCGTGGTGGTGCTGGTAGCCCCCACCCCCATCGTGTTGCCGTTACCGGCCTTCATAGGTGGTGCTCGCTAACAGCACTTGCCCCTACAGTCTGTTACAGGCTATCTGGGGGTTCTTTGTATGTGTGTGTGTGTGTTTCTGTATAGGTGCTCGCTAACAGCACTTGCCCCTACAGTCTGTTACAGGCTATATGGGGGATCTTTGTCTTTGTCTTTGTCTTTGTGTTTCTGTATGCGTGTGCGTGTGTGTGAGCCGGTGTTGGGCCATTTCCTAGGTCGACTCAGCCTCAGTTGAGTACCTGGAGCGGTGTGTAGTAGTGGGGGAAGGGGAGAGACAAAGGCGGCCGGGCGTGGTGCCGGCGACGCCACCTGCAAGCTCGTGTAGCCACGGATCCGGTAGCCTTCATAGGGGCCCTGCCCGCTAACAGCGCTCGCCCCGAGCAAGCCAGCGAGAGGCTACACGGGGGAGCTTCGCCTTTGTGTTGTGAGTGAGTGAGTGGGTGCGTTGGGTACACGTGGGCCATCGGGTCACTTATCCCTGAAGCGGATCGGGTCCATCTGTTACAAACTCCAGCTCGCTCTCTGCGCCGAAGTGGAGGAAGAAGGCTGTTAGCGTCCGTACGGAGTGTGTGCTGTGTGTGTGTGCTGTGTGTCTGTACTGAGTGTGTGTACCGTGTGTCTGTACTGAGTGTGTACTGAGTGTGCTGAGTGTGTGTGCTGAGTGTCTGTACTGAGTGTCTGTACTGAGTGTGTACTGAGTGTGCTGAGTGTCTGTACTGAGTGTGTGTACTGAGTGTCTGTACTGAGTGTGTGTACTGAGTGAGTGTACTGTGTGTACTGAGTGTGTACTGAGTGTACTGAGTGTCTGTACTGAGAGTGTGTACTGAGTGTACTGAGTGTACTGAGTGTTTGTACTGAGTGTGTGTACTGAGTGTCTGTACTGAGTGTGTGTACTGAGTGTGTGTACTGAGTGTACTGAGTGTGTACTGAGTGTACTGAGTGTCTGTACTGAGAGTGTGTACTGAGTGTACTGTGTGTACTGAGTGTTTGTACTGAGTGTGTGTACTGAGTGTGTGTACTGTGAGTGTGTACTGTGTGTACTGAGTGTCTGTACTGAGAGTGTGTACTGAGTGTACTGAGTGTACTGAGTGTTTGTACTGAGTGTACTGAGGTGTGTACTGAGTGTGTGTACTGAGTGTGTGTACTGAGTGTCTGTACTGAGTGTGTTAGTGAGTGTGTGTACTGAGTGTCTGTACTGAGTGTGTGTACTGAGTGTGTGTACTGAGTGTGTGTACTGAGTGTCTGTACTGAGTGTGTGTACTGAGTGTCTGTACTGAGTGGTGTACTGAGTGTGTGTACTGAGTGTGTGTACTGAGTGTGTGTACTGAGTGTCTGTACTGAGTGTGTGTACTGAGTGTGTGTACTGAGTGTGTACTGAGTGTGTACTGAGTGTGTGTACTGAGTGTCTGTGCTGAGTGTGTGTACTGAGTGTGTGTACTGAGTGTCTGTACTGAGTGTCTGTACTGAGTGTGTGTACTGAGTGTCTGTACTGAGTGTGTGTACTGAGTGTGTACTGAGTGTCTGTACTGAGTGTGTGTACTGAGTGTCTGTACTGAGTGTGTGTACTGAGTGTCTGTACTGAGTGTGTGTACTGAGTGTACTGAGTGTGTGTACTGAGTGTGTGTACTGAGTGTGTGTACTGAGTGTCTGTACTGAGTGTGTGTACTGAGTGTGTGTACTGAGTGTGCTGAGTGTCTGTACTGAGTGTGTGTACTGAGTGTCTGTACTGAGTGTGTGTACTGAGTGTGTGTACTGAGTGTACTGAGTGTGTACTGAGTGTACTGAGTGTCTGTACTGAGAGTGTGTACTGAGTGTACTGTGTGTACTGAGTGTGTGTACTGAGTGTGTGTACTGAGTGTGTGTACTGTGAGTGTGTACTGTGTGTACTGAGTGTCTGTACTGAGAGTGTGTACTGAGTGTACTGAGTGTACTGAGTGTTTGTACTGAGTGTACTGAGTGTGTGTACTGAGTGTGTGTACTGAGTGTGTGTACTGAGTGTCTGTACTGAGTGTGTGTACTGAGTGTGTGTACTGAGTGTCTGTACTGAGTGTGTGTACTGAGTGTGTGTACTGAGTGTGTGTACTGAGTGTCTGTACTGAGTGTGTGTACTGAGTGTCTGTACTGAGTGTGTGTACTGAGTGTCTGTACTGAGTGTGTGTACTGAGTGTGTGTACTGAGTGTCTGTACTGAGTGTGTGTACTGAGTGTGTGTACTGAGTGTGTACTGAGTGTGTACTGAGTGTGTGTACTGAGTGTGTGTACTGAGTGTGTGTGCTGAGTGTGTGTACTGAGTGTGTACTGAGTGTGTGTACTGAGTGTCTGTGCTGAGTGTGTGTACTGAGTGTGTGTACTGAGTGTGTGCTGAGTGTGTGTACTGAGTGTGTGTACTGAGTGTCTGTACTGAGTGTCTGTACTGAGTGTGTGTACTGAGTGAGTGTACTGTGTGTACTGAGTGTGTACTGAGTGTCTGTACTGAGTGTGTACTGAGTGTCTGTACTGAGTGTGTGTACTGAGTGTCTGTACTGAGTGTGTGTACTGAGTGTGTGTACTGAGTGTGTGTACTGAGTGTCTGTACTGAGTGTGTGTACTGAGTGTGTGTACTGAGTGTCTGTACTGAGTGTGTGTACTGAGTGTGTGTACTGAGTGTGTACTGAGTGTGTACTGAGTGTGTGTACTGAGTGTGTGTACTGAGTGTGTGTACTGAGTGTGTGTACTGAGTGTGTGTACTGAGTGTGTGTACTGAGTGTGTGTACTGAGTGTGTGTACTGAGTGTGTGTACTGAGTGTGTGTATTGAGTGTCTGTTCTGAGTGTGTGTACTGAGTGTCTGTACTGAGTGTGTGTACTGAGTGTCTGTACTGAGTGGTGTACGTGAGTGTGTGTACTGAGTGTGTGTACTGCGTGTCTGTACTGAGTGTGTGTACTGAGTGTGTGTACTGAGTGTCTGTACTGAGTGTGTGTACTGAGTGTGTACTGAGTGTGTACTGAGTGTGTGTACTGAGTATGTACTGAGTATGTACTGAGTGTGTGTACTGAGTGTGTACTGAGTGTGTACTGAGTGTGTGTACTGAGTATGTACTGAGTGTGTGTACTGTGTGTGTGTACTGAGTGTCCGTACGGAGTGTGTACTGAGTGTGTGTACTGAGTGTCTGTACTGAGTGTGTGTACTGAGTGTGTGTGTACTGCGTGTGTGTGTACTGAGTGTGTGTACTGAGTGTGTACTGAGTGTGTGTACTGAGTGTCTGTACTGAGTGTGTGTACTGAGTGTGTACTGAGTGTGTACTGAGTGTGTGTACTGAGTGTGTGTACTGAGTGTCTGTACTTAGTGTCTGTACTGAGTGTGTGTACTGTGTGTACTGAGTGTCTGTACTGAGTGTGTGTACTGAGTGTGTGTACTGAGTGTGTGCTGAGTGTGTGTACTGAGTGTGTACTGAGTGTGTGTACTGAGTGTCTGTACTGAGTGTGTGTACTGAGTGTGTGTACTGAGTGTGTGTACTGAGTGTGTACTGAGTGTGTGTACTGAGTGTGTGTACTGAGTGTGTGTACTGCATGCCTATACAGGTCACCACCATACCTAGATCGCGATTTACCGTGAACAGACGACTACAGCCACTGGGATCCCCCGTGCACACGCACACACACGCACACACACACGCACACACACACACGCACACACACGCACACACGCACACACACGCACACACACACACACGCACGCAAACACACGCACACACACGCACACACAAGCACAAACAACACAAACAAAAACAACTCCCCAACATTACGCATGCACAATGGATCGTGATTTTTTTTACCCCCGTGGAAATCGCCCAACCGGTGACGGACATCCATTGCAAATTACAATGCAAACATTAATCACCGAAAGAACCGGCGAGTATCAACCACCATCCCCCCTACCCCCATTCCCTCCATGCGTCCGGCCCTTTGCCCCTGATTGCATATCGCGAGCAACTGGAGTGGTCACGTTGATCGGGGCCCACGTCCGCTGATGAACGGGGGCGCTTTGAGGATTTCTCGACAGCCCTTGAATGGTGCCGCAGCTATGACGAAGCTGACTGTTTGTTGTTGTTGTTGCTGCTGCTGCTGCTGTTGTTGTTGTTCTTGTTGTCGTAATTTATCGGCGTGTTCACCCGCGTGTACGCCACCTCTACACCGTTTAATCGTGCTAAGTCGGCCAATCAAATGCTAATTTTTTTACGCTAATTAACTTTGTCGAGGCACGTTAATTCCTCGCGCGCCCAGCTTAAAAGTCCGCGGTCTGAGCTTGGCTCTGTGTTTCACTTCCAACGCTGTCCTCCAGACAGCCTGGTCCCTTCACCTGATGAAGGCCGCTTGCGTTGGGCCGGAAACGTCGTGAGAATTTTGTTGCTTTATAATTTTTCACCTACGTGGTGACTTTACCGAATAGAACCAGGGAGTACTGGCGAAGCGTTTTGGGGGGTTGCTCCCAGTGGTGAATGTCGTCGTCCTCATCGTCCTCATCGTCCTCATCGTCCTCATCGTCCTCATCGTCCTGATCGTCCTGATTGTCGTCGTCGTCGGGATCACGTCGTGGGGGGCTTTAGGCGCTGAGGCCCAGGGCACCTCCCCCCCAAAACCCGAGAGTCTCCAGAGATGAAAGGGATACAAAAATGTTGCTTCGTTTGCGAATGCTGAAATTGTATGCCTGTTTTTTTTTTCTCGGTAAAGTCACCGAGTGTAGAAGGGAAATCATCCGATGATGATGACGATGACGACGATGACGATGATGATTGCTTCTTGTGTCGCTGTCGAAACGTCGTGAGAATTTGTAATGTTTTAAAGTCACGCGTGTAGAAGGGAAATCATCGACGATGATGATGATGACTGACGATGATGATTGCTTCTTGTGTCGCTGTCGAAACGTCGTGAGAATTTGTATTGTTTTAAAGTCACCGCGTGTAGAAGGGAAATCATCCCGATGATGATGATGATGACGATGATGATTGCTTCTTGTGTCACAGTCAAAACGTCGTGAGAATTTGTAATGTTTTAAAGTCACCGCGTGTAGAAGGGAAATCATCCCGACGATGATGATGACGATGATGATGATTGCTTCTTGTGTGGCAGTCGAAACGTCGTGAGAATTTGTAATGTTTTAAAGTCACCGCGTGTAGAAGGGAAATCATCCCGATGATGATGATGACGATGATGATTGCTTCTTGTGTCGCTGTCGAAACGTCGTGAGATTTTGTATTGTTTTAAAGTCACCGCGTGTAGAAGGGAAATCATCCTGACGATGATGATGATGATGACTGATGATGATTGCTTCTTGTGTCGCAGTCGAAACGTCGTGACAATTTGTATTGTTTTAAAGTCACCGCGTGTAGAAGGGAAATCATCCCGATGATGATGATGATGACGATGATGATTGCTTCTTGTGTGGCAGTCGAAACGTCGTGACAATTTGTAATGTTTTAAAGTCACCGCGTGTAGAAGGGAAATCATCCCGATGATGATGATGATGACGATGATGATTGCTTCTTGTGTCACAGTCAAAACGTCGTGAGAATTGGTATTGTTTTAAAGTCACCGCGTGTAGAAGGGAAATCATCCCGATGATGATGATGATGACGATGATGATGATGATTGCTTCTTGTGTGGCAGTCTAAACGTCGTGAGAATTTATTGTTTTATATTTATTATTTATTATTATTATTTTATTGTTTCCCTTCTTCTACGTGGTGGTGGTGACTTTAACCGAAGGAACCAAGATCATGAATCCCTGCAGTCACGAAAGCTTTAAATCAAAATTTAAAAGCTGAAATTGTATTTGTTGTTAGCCTTTGGGGGGGGGGGGGAGTCTATAAATGACGTCACGCGCCTGGGGGTTGGTGGAGTGGGGGGGGGTCAGACATTTGTGACGATTCGTGACGTCAGAGGGGGCGTGTTTGAGAAACGTGACGTCACATCAAAATGCGCAACTTTAAATAAATAAATATAGACAAACACGCTCTACTTAATTATTCTTGGTTCTTTCGGTAAAGTCACCACCACGTAGAAGGGAAACAATAAAATAATAAAAATATAAAACATAAAATTATTGTAAAACAATAAAATTATTATTCTTGGTGCTTTCGGTAAAGTCACCACCACGTAGAAGGGAAACAATAAATAATAAAAATATAAAACAATACAATTATTGTAAAACAATAAAATTATTATTTTTCGTTCTTTCGGTAAAGTCACCAGCACGTAGAAGGGAAACATTAAAATAAAAATATAAAACAATAAAATTATTGTAAACAATAAAATTATTATTCTTGGTTCTTTCGGTAAAGTCACCACCACGTAGAAGGGAAACAATAAAATAATAAAAATATAAACAATTAAATTATTGTAAAACAATAAAATTATTATTCTTGGTTCTTTCGGTAAAATCACCACCACTTAGAAGGGAAACAATAAAATAATAATATTAAACAATAAAATTATTGTAAAACAATAAAATTATTATTCTTGGTTCTTTCGGTAAAGTCACCACCACGTAGAAGGGAAACAATAAAATAATAAAAATAAAAACAATAAAATTATTGTAAAACAATAAAATTATTATTTTTCGTTCTTTCGGTAAAGTCACCACCACGTAGAAGGGAAACAATAAAATAATAAAAATATAAAACAATAAAATTATTGTAAAACATAAAATTCTTATTTTCGTTCTTTCGGTAAAGTCACCACCACGTAGTACTAGAAGGGAAACAATAAAATAATAAAAATATAAAACAATAAAATTATTGTAAAACAATAAAATTCTTATTTTTCGTTCTTTCGGTAAAGTCACCACCACGTAGTACTAGAAGGGAAACAAAAAATAATAAAAATATAAAACAATAAAATTATTGTAAAACAATAAATTATTATTTTTCGTTCTTTCGGTAAAGTCACCACCACGTAGTACTAGAAGGGAAACAATAAAATAATAGAAAAAAATAGAAAACAATAAAATTATTATTCTTGGTTCTTTCGGTAAAGTCACGACCACGTAGAATAAGGGAAACAATAAAATAATAAAAAAATATATAAAACAATGAAATTCTCACGACGTTTCGACTGCAACACAATAAGCAATCATCATCAGGTGTGAAAACCACAGCAAAAAAATTCTTATTATTGCATTTTGACTGCTGTGTTTGTGGTTATTGCAAACATGACGCCTTGAATAAAGGTGTCAGTTTTGTGCCAGTTAAAAATGGTAAAAACCTATTCCTATATCTTGTTACTGGCAAAGGAAGTCTCATAATGTAAATGCTCATTCCTCGCCCTCAATAACTCTGATAGTGCGCTGCTGTTTTGAGTTGTACGCCTTTGGCGTCTTCTGGTCCAACACCAGTGGAGAGACTAAAGGGGCTCTAAAGAAAAGTCGTCTCGGGTGTGGACCAATCAAATTCAAGGACAGTGCCAATATTATTATCAGAGTTGTCTCTTTTTGTTTGAATTTTGACTGCTTGTGTTGTGGTTATTGCAAACATGACGCCTTGAATAAAGGTGTCAGTTTTTGTGCCAGTTAAAAAGGGTAAAAACCTATTCCTATATCTTGTTACTGGCAAAGGAGGTCTCGTATTGGCCACGTTCTGTTTACGTGACCGCTAAGACGCACGAATCGGATGTGCAGGCTGCTGGGCGGGTTTAAGGACACCACAATTCTATTCACGCCACCTACTGAGCGTCCGTACTGGGTACAGACACTCAGCTCTTGACAAAGCGGCACGTTTAAGGTTGGTGTTGGCACAGAAACGGGGCACAGGTGGTGGGTCCATCAGCCAGTCATCTCAGTCAGCCGACCCGTGGCACCTGCCGGGTCTGTCCCGTGACCTCTTCCTGCACCTAGCCTGGCACAGCAGGCAACCACCCCACCCTCCTCCCCCCATGGCACCTGCAGAGTCTGTTCCGTGAGCTCCTGCCAGAAGCGAGCCTTCGACACTTTACTGGCACTTTACGTGGCCTCAAAGTGCACCCTAGCCTGGCACAAGCGACGTGGTGGCGTCGCTGGCACTTAGTTGCGAACGGCGATTGTTGTTGGGTGAGTGGGTGGGTGGGTGAGTGAGTGGGTGAGTGGGTGAGTGGGTGAGTGAGTGGGTGAGTTGATGGGTGAGTGAATGGGTGAGTGAGTGGGTGAGTGGGTGGGTGGGTGGGTGAGTGAGTGAGTGAGTGGATGGGTAAGTGAGTGGATGGGCGAGTGAGTGAGTGAGTGGGTGGGTGAGTGGGTGGTGGGGTGGGTGAGTGGGTGGGTGGGTGAGTGGGTGGGTGGCTGGGTGGGTGGGTGAGTGGGTGGGTGGGTGGGTGAGTGAGTGAGTGATGGGTGAGTGAGTGAGTGAGTGGATGGGTGAGTGAGTGGATGGGTGAGTGGGTGAGTGGGTGGGTGGGTAGGTGGGTGGGTGAGTGGGTGGGTGGGTGAGTGAGTGAGTGAGTGGGTGGGTGGGTGGGTGAGTGAGTGAGTGGGTGGGTGGGTGAGTGGGTGGGTGGGTGGGTGAGTGGGTGGGTGGGTGGGTGAGTGGGTGGGTGGGTGAGTGGGTGGGTGAGTGGGTGGGTGGATGGGTGAGTGGGTGGGTGGGTGGGTGAGTGGGTGGGTGGGTGAGTGGGTAGATGGGTGGGTGGGTGAGTGGGTGGGTGGGTGAGTGGGTGGGTGGGTGAGTGGGTGGGTGGGTGAGTGGGTGGGTGGGTGAGTGGGCAGGAGCGATAGTGTAGTGGTTAGCGCTATGCTGCGCTATGAACCTGGCGACCCGGGTTCGATTCCGCTCACGGCCAACACCAGTGACGATTATCTGAACCGGTCCTGGGCCTCCCCTAGGTCGACTCAGTTTCAAATGAGTGCCTGGTGCGGTGTGCAGTAAACGTCGACACTGGGGGAGACAAAGGCGGCCGGGCGTGGTGCTGGCCACCCACCCCTCGTGTGCTACTCAACACTAACAGGCACTCGCCCCTACAGCCTGGTATAGGCTACACGGGGGATCTTTGTCTCAGTACACAATCAGCACGACCTCCTGTATACCAGGCGAGGTAGTTAACATCTGCTAGCCACTATGATTGATGGTGAGAGAGAGAGAGACGCAGACTTCAAATCTACAGCAGCAGCAGAAGCATCGTCAGGTTCTGGATCGAACCACGACCTCCTGCGTACCAGGCCAGGGATATTTTGTTGTTGGTCTGTGTACGTACAGCAGACGTGTGGGGAATTTCTGCTCTTGTATACGTACGTTGAACTTCTCTCGCGGACGAGACCAACCCTGCGAATCGGTCAAGTCACAATGATACCACCAACACACGCGGTGGACTAGGAGATGTTGACTACCTCGCCTGGTATACAGGCGGTCGTGGGTTCGATCCCGACCCTGACGATGCTGCTGCTGCTGCAGCTGTAGATTTGGAGTCTGCGTCTCTCTGTCATCATCATCATCATCACGGTGGCTGTGAGATGTTAACTACCTCGCCTGGTAAACAGGAGGTCGTGGGCTCGATCCCGACCATGACGATTTTTGATGCTGCTGCTGTAGATTTGGAGTCTGCGTCTCTCTCTCATATCATCATCATCAAGGTGGCTAGGAGATGTTAACTACCCGCCCGGTATACAGGAGGTCGTGGGTTCGATCCCGACCCTGACGATGCCTGCTGTTACTGCTGCTGTAGATTTTGAGTCTGCGTCTCTCTCTCGCTCTCATCATCAAGGTGGCTAGGAGATGTTGACTACCTCGCCTGGTATTCAGGAGGTCGTGGGTTCGATCCCGACCCTGACGATTTTTGATGCTGCTGCTGTAGATTTGGAGTCTGCGTCTCTCTCTCATTATCATCATCATCACGGTGGGCTATGAGATGTTGACTACCTCGCCCTGTGCGCAGGAGGTCGTGGGTTCGATCCCAACCCTCACCATGCCTGCTGTTACTGCTGCTGTAGATTTTGAGTCTGAGTCTCTCTCTCATCATCATCATCAAGGTGGCTAGGAGATGTTGACTACCTCGCCTGGTACACAGGAGGTCCTGGGTTCGATCCCGAACCTCACCGCCTGCTTTTACTGCTGCTGTATATTTGGAGTCTGCGTCTCTCTCTCTCTATCCCCGTGGTGATCACTGCGTGGATTGTTCTCCGGGTCCACCGGTCTGTTTCCCCCTCCACAATTAGAATCAACAAACATCCACGCGTTCGTAGTTTCTGGCCCCTGCTGTTCCAACTTCCACGCGGTGATGATGCTGATGATGATGATGATGATATCAGCCACTCCGTTGAGCCCCTATCATAAGGAGCTACACGGCAGCTCAGCGGACCTTTGCCTGGTGACAACGAACCAAAATATTCGTGGTTCTGTCCGGTGAAGTCACGGAGAAGGGAAATAATAAAATAATGAAAGTAAAACATGATCAAATTCTCGCGACTTTTCGATTGCAACACAAGCAATCATCATCATCAGGTGTGAAAACCACAGCAAAACCACGCAAAAAAATGTGTCTTGCTGTGGTTTTCACACCTGATGATGATGCTGTGTTGCAATCGAAAAGTCGTGAGAATTTCATCATGTTTTATAATTGTTATTACTTTATTATTTCCCGTGGGTTCTAGTTCTCGTTGAAAGGCCGGGCTCTTGGGGCTGTTCTTCGTGCTTTTTGAATCATTAAGGACCTTCAGTGATGGTGGCTGGGATTCAGAGCCGTTATGTGTTCACCTTGGGGTGCGACAGGGATGTCCTCTGGCCTTCTACACGATTTAACGTCTTCCTTGACCGCTTAAGTGAAGGATCATGGGTTCGTACCGTGCTAGTAGAAAAATCTGGATTTCATGCTAAGCCTAAATGTGATATTTATGAGTGAGTGGGTGGCTGGGTGAGTGAGTTGGTGAATACGTGGGGCGGTGAATTAATGAGTGGGTGAGTGAGTGAATGAGTGGGTGGGTGGGTGAGCGAGTGAGTGGGTGGGTGGGTGAGTGAGTGGGTGAGTGAATGAGTGAGTGGGTGGGTGAGTGAATGAGTGGGTGGGTGAGTGAGCGAGCGAGTGAGTGGGTGGGTGAGTGAACGAGTGGGGGGTGAGTGAATGAGTGGGTGGGTGAGTGAATGAGTGGGTGGGTGAGTGAGCGAGTGAGTGGGTGGGTGAGTGAATGAGTGGGTGGGTGAATGAGTACGTCAGTGAGCGAATAGGTAGGTGAGTGAGTGGGTGAGTGAATGAGTGAGTGGAGTGGGGTGAGTGCGAGTGAGTTGGGTGTGAGTGACTGAGTGAGTGAGTGAATGAGTGGGTGGGTGGTTAGTGAATGAGTGGGTGGGTGGGTGAGTGAGCGAGTGAGTAGGTGAGTGAGTGAATGAGTGGGTGAGTGAGCGAATGAGTGAGTGAGTGAGTGAGTGGGTGAGTGAATGAGTGAGTGATTGAGTGAGTGAGTGAGTGAATGAGTGAGTGGGTGGGTGAGTGAATGAGTGGGTGGGTGAGTGAATGAGTGGGTGGGTGAGTGAGCGAGTGAGTGGGTGGGTGAGTGAATGAGTGGGTGAATGAGTACGTGAGTGAACGAGTGGGTGAGTGAGTGAGTGGGTGGGTGAGTGAATGAGTGAGTGGGTGGGTGAGTGAATGGGTGGGTGGGTGAGTGAGCGAGTGAGTGGGTGTGTGAGTGAATGAGTGGGTGGGTGAATGAGTACGTCAGTGAGCGAATAGGTGAGTGAGTCAGTGCGTGAGTGAATGAGTGAGTGAGTGGGTGAGTGGGTGGGTGGGTGAGTGAATGAGTGGGTGGGTGGGTGAGTAAATGGTGGGTGGGTGAGTGAGCGAGTGAGTGAGGTGTGCGAGTGAATGAGTGGGTGGGTGAGTGATGATGAGTTAGGGTGAGTGAATGAGTGGGTGTGAGCGAGCGAGCGAGTGAATAGGTGAGCGAGTGTATAGGTGAGCGAGCGAGTGAGCCTTCACTAATTCATGCGTTGGCAATTAGCAGTGAATGGAAGTGATCTGAGTGTTATGGATATCTCGTGCCCTCTGTGTGTGCGCGTGCGCGTTTATCAATTCATATATGCGCCTTAATTAACGCTGATTGGGATCCACAGAGGCTCCGTAATGGAGGTTTTTACTCCTTCAACATCATCAGTGACCTCGTCGGCTGGAAGCACTGGCAACAGCAGCATCATCATCAGCAGCAGCAGTATCATCAGCAGTAGCAGCATCGTCATCAGCAACAGCAGCATCATCATCAGCAGCAGCAGTATCATCAGCAGTAGCAGCATCGTCATCAGCAACAGCAGCATCATCATCAGCAGCAGCAGTATCATCAGCAGTAGCAGCATCGTCATCAGCAACAGCAGCATCATCATCAGCAGCAACAGTATCATCAGCAGCGGTATCATCATCAGCAGCATCATCATCAGCAGTAGCAGTATCATCATCATCATCAGCAGCAGCAGCAGTATCATCAGCAGTAGCAGCAAACATCATCAGCAACAGCAGCATCATCATCAGCAGCAGTATCATCAGCAGCAACAGTATCATCATCAGCAGTAGCAGCATCATCAGCAGCAGCAGCATCATCATCATCAGCAGCAGCAGTATCATCATCAGCAGCATCATCATCAGCAGTAGCAGCATCATCATCAGCAGTAGCAGCATCATCATCAGCAGCAGCAGTATCATCAGCAGTAGCAGCAAACATCATCAGCAACAGCAGCATTATCATCAGCAGCAGTATCATCAGCAGCAACAGTATCATCATCAGCAGTAGCAGCATCATCAGCAGTAGCAGCATCGTCATCAGCAACAGCAGCATCATCATCAGCAGCAACAGTATCATCAGCAGCGGTATCATCATCAGCAGCATCATCATCAGCAGTAGCAGCATCATCATCATCAGCAGCAGCAGTAGCAGCATCATCATCATCAACAGCAGCATCATCATCAGCAGCAGAATCATCAGCAGCAGTATCATCATCAGCAGCATCATCATCAGCAGTAGCAGCATCATCATCAGCAGTATGAGCATCATCAGCAGCAGCAGTATCATCATCATCAGCATCATCATCAGCAGCAGCATCATCAGCAGTAGCAGTATCAGTATCATCATCAGCAGTAGCAGCATCATCATCAGTGGCAGAATCATTGCAGTTGAGGTGATGGTGATGGTAGTGATGGTGATGGTAGTGATGGTGATGGTAGTGATGGTGATGGTAGTGATGTTAGTGATGGTAGTGATGGTGATGGTAGTGATGGTGGTGATGGTAGTGATGGTAGTGATGGTAGTGATGGTGATGGAAGTGATGGTAGTGATGGTGATGGTAGTGATGGTGATGATGGTAGTGATGGTGATGGTAGTGATGGTGATGATAGTGATGGTGATAGTAGTGATGGTCGTGATGGTGATGTAGTGATGATAGTGATGATAGTGATGGTGATGGTAGTGATGGTGATGTAGTGAGCGTAGTGACGTGGTGATGGTAGTGATGGTAGTGATGGTATAGTGATGGTGATGGTAGTGATGGTAGTGATGATGATGATGGTGATGTAGTGATGGTAGTGATGGTGATGGTAGTGATGCTAATGATGGTGATGGTAGTGATGGTAGTGATGGTGATGGTAGTGATGCTGATGGTAGTGATGGTGATGGTAGTGATGGTAGTGATGGTTAGTGATGGTGATGGTAGTGATGGTGATGGTAGTGATGGTAGTGATGGTAGTGATGGTGATGGTAGTGATGGTGATGGTAGTGATGGTAGTGATCGTGGTGATGGTAGTGATGGTAGTGATGGTATTGATGTTGATGGTAGTGATGGTGATGGTAGTGATGGTGATAGTAGTGATGGCAGTGATGGTGATGGTAGTGATGGTAGTGATGGTGATGTAGTGATGGTGATGGTAGTGATGGTGATGATGGTAGTGATGGTGATGTAGTGATGGTGATGGTTCGTGATGGTAGTGATGGTGATGGTAGTGGTGATGATGGTAGTGATTTTGATGGTAGTGATGGTGATGTTGGTGATGGTAGTGATGGTGATGGTAGTGATGGTAGTGATGGTGATGATGGTGATGGTGATGGTAGTGATGGTGATGGTAGTGATGCTAGTGATGGTGATGGTAGTGATGGTGATGGTAGTGATGGTAGTGATGGTGATGGTAGTGATGGTAGTGATGGTTAGTGATGGTGATGGTAGTGATGGTAGTGATGACAGTGATGGTGATGCAGTAATGGTAGTGATAGTAGTGATGGTGATGATGATAGCGATGGGAGTGATGTTAGTGATGGTAGTGATTGTGATGGTAGTGATGGTGATGATGGTAGTGATGGTAGTGATGGTAGTGATGGTGATGTAGTGATGGTGATGGCAGTGATGGTGATGATGGTGATGGTGATGGTAGTGATGGTGATGGTAGTGATGATAGTGATGGTGATGTTAGTGATGGTGATGATGGTAGTGATGGTAGTGATGGTAGTGATGCTGATGATCGTAGTGATGGTGATGATGGTAGTGATGGTAGTGATGGTGATTATGGTAGTGATGGTAGTGATGGTGATGATGGTAGTGATGGTGATGATGGTAGAGACGGTAGTGATGGTGATGATGGTAGTGATGGTGATGATGGTAGTGATGGTAGTGATGGTGATGATGGTAGTGATGGTGATGGTAGTGATGGTAGTGATGGTAGTGATGGTGATGATGGTAGTGATGGTGATGGTAGTGATGGTGATGGTAGTGATGGTAGTGATGGTGATGATGGTAGTGATGGTGATGATGGTAGTGATGGTGATGGTAGTGATGGTAGTGATGGTAGTGATGGTGATGGTAGTGATGGTGATGGTAGTGATGGTAGTGATGGTAGTGATGGTGATGGAAGTGATGGTAGTGATGGTGATGGTAGTGATGATGGTAGTGATGGTAGTGATGGTGATGATAGTGATGGTGATAGTAGTGATGGTCGTGATGGTGATGTAGTGATGATAGTGATGATAGTGATGGTGATGGTAGTGATGGTGATGTAGTGAGCGTAGTGATCGTGGTGATGGTAGTGATGGTAGTGATGGTGATGGTAGTGATGGTAGTGATGATGATGATGGTGATGTAGTGATGGTAGTGATGGTGATGGTAGTGATGGTGATGATGGTGATGTAGTGATGGTAGTGATGGTGATGGTAGTGATGCTGATGGTAGTGATGGTGATGGTAGTGATGGTAGTGATGTAGTGATGGTGATGGCAGTGATGGTGATGATGGTAGTGATGGTGATGGTAGTGATGTTAGTGATGGTAGTGATGGTGATGGTAGTGATGGTGGTGATGGTAGTGATGGTAGTGATGGTGATGGTAGTGATGGTAGTGATGGTGATGGTAGTGATGGTGATGATGGTAGTGATGGTGATGGTAGTGATGGTGATGATAGTGATGGTGATAGTAGTGATGGTCGTGATGGTGATGTAGTGATGATAGTGATGATAGAGATGGTGATGGTAGTGATGGTGATGTAGTGAGCGTAGTGATCGTGGTGATGGTAGTGATGGTAGTGATGGTAGTGATGGTGATGGTAGTGATGGTAGTGATGATGATGATGATGGTGATGTAGTGATGGTAGTGATGGTGATGGTAGTGATGCTAATGATGGTGATGGTAGTGATGGTAGTGATGGTGATGGTAGTGATGCTGATGGTAGTGATGGTGATGGTAGTGATGGTAGTGATGGTTAGTGATGGTGATGGTAGTGATGGTGATGGTAGTGATGGTAGTGATGGTAGTGATGGTGATGGTAGTGATGGTGATGGTAGTGATGGTAGTGATCGTGGTGATGGTAGTGATGGTAGTGATGGTATTGATGTTGATGGTAGTGATGGTGATGGTAGTGATGGTGATGGTAGTGATGGCAGTGATGGTGATGGTAGTGATGGTAGTGATGGTGATGTAGTGATGGTGATGGTAGTGATGGTGATGGTAATGATGGTAGTGATGGTGATGTAGTGATGGTGATGGTTCGTGATGGTAGTGATGGTGATGGTAGTGGTGATGATGGTAGTGATTTTGATGGTAGTGATGGTGATGTTGGTGATGGTAGTGATGGTGATGGTAGTGATGGTGATGATGGTGATGGTAGTGATGGTGATGGTAGTGATGCTAGTGATGGTGATGGTAGTGATGGTAGTGATGGTGATGGTAGTGATGATGATGGTAGTGATGGTGATGGTAGTGATGGTAGTGATGGTTAGTGATGGTGATGGTAGTGATGGTAGTGATGGTGGTGATGGTGATGTAGTGATGTAGTGATAGTAGTGATGGTGATGATGGTAGTGATGGTAGTGATGTTAGTGATGGTAGTGATTGTGATGGTAGTGATGGTGATGATGGTAGTGATGGTAGTGATGGTAGTGATGGTGATGTAGTGATGGTGATGGCAGTGATGGTGATGATGGTGATGGTAGTGATGGTGATGGTAGTGATGATAGTGATGGTGATGTTAGTGATGGTGATGATGGTAGTGATGGTAGTGATGGTAGTGATGCTGATGATCGTAGTGATGGTGATGATGGTAGTGATGGTAGTGATGGTGATTATGGTAGTGATGGTAGTGATGGTGATGATGGTAGTGATGGTGATGATGGTAGAGACGGTAGTGATGGTGATGATGGTAGTGATGGTGATGATGGTAGTGATGGTAGTGATGGTGATGATGGTAGTGATGGTGATGGTAGTGATGTAGTGATGGTAGTGATGGTGATGATGGTAGGATGGTGATGGTAGTGATGGTGATGGTAGTGATGGTAGTGATGTAGTGATGGTGATGGCAGTGATGGTGATGATGGTAGTGATGGTGATGGTAGTGATGGTAGAGATGGTGATGTAGTGATTGTAGTGATGGTGATGTAATAATAATGGTAGTGATGGTGATGGTAGTGATGGTAGTGATGGTGATGTAGTGATGGTAGTGATGGTGATGATGGTAGTGATGGTGATGATGTTAGTGATGGTGATGATGGTGATGGTAGTGATGGTAGTGATGGTGATGGTAGTGATGGTGATGGTAGTGATGGTGGTGATGGTAGTGATGGTGATGATGGTAGTGATGGTAGTGATGGTGATGATGGTAGTGATGGTGATGATGGTAGTGATGGTAGTGATGGTGATGGTAGTGATGGTAGTGATGGTGATGGTAGTGATGGTAGTGATGGTAGTGATGTTGATGGTAGTGATGGTAGTGATGGTGATGTAGTGATGGTAGTGATGGTGATGTTGATGGTAGTGATGGTGATGATGGTAGTGATGGTGATGATGGTAGTGATGGTAGTGATGGTAGTGATGGTAGTGATGGTGATGGTAGTGATGGTAGTGATGGTAGTGATGGTGATGTAGTGATCGTAATGATGGTCATGATGGTAGTGATGGTGATGATGGTAGTGATGGTGATGATGGTGATGGTAGTGATGTAGTGATGGTAGTGATGGGGATGTAGTGATGGTAGTGATGGTAGTGATGGTAGTGATGGTAGTGATGGTAGTGATGGTGGTGATGGTAGTGATGGTAGTGATGGTAGTGATGGTAGTTAGTGATGGTAGTGATGGTAATGATGGTCATGATGGTAGTGATGGTGATGATGGTAGTGATGGTGATGAGGTGATGGTAGTGATGTAGTGATGGTAGTGATGTAGTGATGTGTAGTGATGGTAGTGATTGTAGTGATGGTAGTGATGGTGTGATGGTAGTGAAGGTAGTGATGGTAGTGATGGTGATGATGGTAGTGATGCTGGTAGTGATGGTGCTGGTCGTGATGGTAGTGATGGTAGTGATGGTAGTGATGGTGATGATGGTGATGGTAGTGATGGTAGCGATGGTAGTGATGGTGATGGTAGTGATGGTGATGTAGTGATGGTAGTGATCGTGGTGATGGTAGTGATGGTAGTGATGGTGATGGTAGTGATGGTAGTGATGGTGATGGTAGTGATGGTGATGTAGTGATGGTACTGATGGTGATGGTAGTGATGGTGATGCTAGTGATGGTGATGATGTTAGTGATGGTGATCGTCGTGATGGTGATGTAGTGATGGTAGTGATGATAGTGATAGTGGTGATGGTAGTGATGGTGATGTAGTGATCGTAGTGATCTTGGTGATGGTAGTGATGGTAGTGATGGTGATGGTAGTGATGGTAGTGATGGTAGTGATTGTGATGGTTAGTGATGGTAGTGATGGTAGTGATAGTGGTGATGGTAGTGATGGTGATGGTGTTGATGGTAGTGCTGGTGATGGTGTTGATGGTGATGGTGTTGATGGTGATGGTAGTGCTGGTGATGGTAGTGGTAGTGCTGGTGATGGTAGTGATGGTGATGGTAGTGATGGTGATGGTAGTGATGGTGATGGTATTGATGGTAGTGATGTAGTGAATGTAGTGATGGTGAGTGATGGTAGTGATGGTAGTGATGGTGATGTTAGTGATGGTAGTGATGGTGATGGTAGTGATGGTGATGGTAGTGATGGTGATGGTGTTGATGGTAGTGATGGTGATGGTAGTGGTGTTGATGGTAGTGGTGTTGATGGTGTTGATGGTAGTGATGGTGATGGTGTGGATGGTAGTGATGGTGATGGTAGTGATGGTAGTGGTGTTGATGGTAGTGATGGTGATGGTAGGGATGGTAGTGATGGTGTTGATGGTAGTGATGGTGATGATGGTAGTGATGGTGATGGTAGTGATGGTAGTGATGGTGATGATTAGTGATGGTAGTGATGGTGATGATGGTAGTGATGGTGCTGGTAGTGATGGTGATGGTAGTGGTAGTGATGGTGATGGTAGTGATGGTAGTGATCGTGATGATGGTAGTGATGGTGATGGTAGTGATGGTGATGGTAGTGATGGTGATGGTAGTGATGGTAGTGATGGTGGTGATGATGGTAGTGATGGTAGTGATGGTGATGTAATGATGGTGATGGTGATGATGGTAGTGATGGTAGTGATGTTAGTGATGGTAGTGGGATGATGGTAGTGATGGTGATGGTAGTGATAGTAGTGATGGTGATGATGGTTATTGATGGTAGTGATGGTGATGGTAGTGATGGTAGTGATGGTGATGTAATGATGGTAGTGATGGTGTGGTAGGGATGTTAGTGATGGTAGTGATGGTAGTGATGGTAGTGATGGTGATGATGTTAGTGATGGTGATGATGGTAGTGATGGTGATGATGGTGATGGTAGTGATGTAGTGATGGTAGTGATGGGGATGTAGTGATAGTAGTGATGGTGATGGTAGTGTTGGTAGTGATAGTAGTGATGGTGATGGTATTGATGGTAGTGATGGTAGTGATGGTGATGGTAGTGATGGTAGTGATGGTGATGGTAGTGATGCTGATGTAGTGATGGTGATGGTAGTGATGGTGATGGTAGTGATGGTGATGGTAGTGATGGTGATGATAGTGATGGTGATGATAGTGATGGGATGATGGTAGTGATGGTGATGATGCTATTGATTGTGATGTTGGTGTCTGGATTCGCTGGGTCTGGATACGAATTTGATTAAATCTGAAACCAGGTGAAGGGATCGGCCATACAAAGTTCCCCCGTGTAGCCTCCGCAATCTGTTGGGGCAAGTGCTGTAGCACTCACACACTCACACACACTCACCACCCACTCACTCACACACTCAATCACACACTCACACACTCACTCACTCACACACTCACCCACTCACTCACCCACTCACCCACTCACACACTCACTCACCCACTCACTCACACTCACCCACTCACTCACTAACTCACACACTCACTCACACACTCACCCACTCACTCACTAACTCACACACTCACACACTCACTCACACACTCACTCACCCACTCACACACACACTCACTTACTCACTCACCCACTCACTCACTCACCCACTCAAACACTCACACAACACACTCACTCACCCACTCACTCACACACTCACTCACCCACTCACACACACACTCACCACTCACTCACCACTCACTCACCACTTACTCACTACACACACACTCACTCCACACTCACTCACACACTCACTTCCACACTCACTCACACACTCACTCACCCACTCACTCACTCACCCACTAACTCACACTCACCCACTCACACACTCATCACTCACCCTCACTCCACACTCACTCACCCACTCACTCACACACTCACCACTCACACACTCACACTCCACCACTCACTCACACACTCACCCACCACAACTCACACACTCACTCACCCATCACTCACACGCTCACTCACCCACTCACACACACACTCACCCACTCACTCACACACTCACTCACTCACTCACTCACTCACACACACACTCACTCCCACACTCACTCACACACTCACTCCCACACTCACTCACACACTCACTCACCCACTCACTCACTCACCCACTAACTCACACACTCACTCACTCACACACTCACTCACTCACCCACTCACTCACACTCTCACTATTTCTCGTTATCTCTGTCTCTCTTCACTCACACTCACTCTCTCACTAACTCTCACTCACTCACTCTAACACTTACTCACACTCTCTCTCTCACTCTCTCACACTTACTCACTCTCACACTCTCTCTCACTATTTCTCGTTATCTCTGTCTCGCCCTCTCTCTCACACTCACTCTCCCACTCACTCACTCACACTCTCACACACTCACTCACTCTCTCACTCTCTCTCACTCACTCTCTCTCACTCTCACTCACTCACTCTCACTAACTCACTCACTCTCACTCTCTCACTCACTCTCTCACTGACTATTTCTCGTTATCTCTGTCTCTCACTCTCTCACACACACTCTCTCTCTCACTCACTCACTCCCCACTCACTCACACTCACTCACACTCTCTCTCTCTCACTATTTCTCGTTATCTCTGTCTCACACTCTCTCTCACACTCACTCTCCACTCACTCAACACTCACTCACACTCTCTCTCTCTCTCACTATTTCTCGTTATCTCTGTCTCACACTCCTCACACTCACTCTCACACTCTCACTCTCACACTCACTCTCACTCACATACTCACCCTCTCACACTCACTCACACTCTCTCTCTCGCTCACACTCACTCTCTCACTCACACTCACTCACACTCTCTCACACTCTCTCTCACACTCTCACACTCTCACTCACATACTCACCTCTCACACTTACTCACACTCTCCCACTCACTCACTCACACTCACTCACACTCACTCACTCACACTCACTCACACTACTCTCACTCACTCTTCTCACACTCACTCACTCTCACACCTCACTCACTCACTCTCTCTCACACTCTCACTAACTCACTCTCTCACTCACTCACACTCACTCTCACTCACTCACTCTCTCACTCACACTCTCACTCACTCACTCTCTCACTCTCTCACTCACTCACTCTCTCACTCTCTCACTCTCTCACTCACTCACTCTTCACTCTCTCACTCACTCTCTCACTCACACTCTCACATCACTCACACTCTCACTCACACTCTCACTCTCACTCACACACTCACTCACACCACTCACTCTCTCACTTACTCACTCACACTCTCACTCACTCACACTCACTCCACTCTCACTCACTCTCTCACACTCACCCACTCACTCACACTCTCTCACTCACTCACTCTCTCACTCACTCACACTCTCCCACTCACTCACTCACACTCTCTCTCACTCTCTCACTCACACTCTCACTCTCTCACTCTCTCACTCACACACTCTCTCACACTCACTCTCACTCTCTCACTCACTCACTCTCACTCTCTCACTCACTCACTCTCTCACTCTCTCACTCACTCACTCTCTCACTCACTCACTCACTCTCTCACTCACTCACACTCTCCCACTCACTCACTCACTCTCTCACACATACTCTCACACATCTCTCACACTCTCACTCTCTCCCACTCACTCTCTCCCACTCACTCACACTCACACTCACTCTCTCTCTCACTCACACTCACTCACTCTCTCACTCACACTCACTCACACTCACTCACACTCACTCACTCACACTCACTCACACTACTCTCACTCTCTCACTCACTCACCTCACTCTCTCACTCACTCACTCTCTCACTCTCTCACTCACTCTCACTCACTCACTCTCTCACTCACTCACCTCTCCCACTCACTCACTCTCTCACACATACTCTCACACACTCTCTCACACTCTCACTCTCTCCCACTCACTCTCTCCCACTCACTCACACTCACACTCACTCTCTCTCTCACTCACACTCACTCACTCTCCACTCACACTCACTCACACTCACTCACACTCACTCACTCACACTCACTCACACTTACTCTCACTCTCTCACTCACTCACTCTCACTCTCTCACTCTCTCACTCTCTCACTCTCTCACTCACTCTCACTCACTCACTCTCTCACTCACTCACACTCTCCCACACTCACTCACTCTCTCCACATACTCTCACACACTCTCTCACACTCTCACTCTCTCCCACTCACTCTCTCCCACTCACTCACACTCACTCAGACTCACTCACTCACTCTCCCACTCACTCTTCACTCACACTCTCACTCACACTCTCTCTCACTCTCTCTCACTCACTCTCTCTCACTCACTCTCTCACACTCACTCCACACTCACTCTCTCCCACTCACTCACACTCTCACTCTCTCACTATTTATCGTTATCTCTGTCTCACCCTCTCACAGCTGTCACTGCCATGACGTCACGGGAGCGCAGGACATCTGCCGGTGACTTTCACTCAGCTCATAGGGACTCCCTAGGGGCACAGAGAGAGAGAGGGCGTACGGGGAGAGAGTGGGTGGGTAGGTGGGTGGGTGGGTGTGGGTGGGTGGGTGAGTGGGTGAGTGTGGGTGTGGGTGGGTGGGTGAGTGAGTGAGTGGGTAGGTGGGTGAGTGAGTGGGTGGGTGGGTAGGTGGGTGAGTGGATGGGTTTGGGTGTGGGTGGGTGGGTGAGTGAGTGGGTGAGTGAGTGAGTGGGTAGGTGTGTGGGTGGGTGGGTAGGTGGGTGAGTGGGTGGGTGTGGGTGTGGGTGGGTGGGTGGGTGTGGGTGTGGGTGGGTGATTGAGTGGGTAGGTGGGTGAGTGAGTGGGTGGGTGGGTAGGTGGGTGAGTGGATGGGTGGGTGGTTAGGTGGGTGAGTGGATGTGTGTGTGGGTGGCTGAGTGGGTGGGTGGGTGGATGAGTGGGTGGGTGAGAGGGTGAGTGAGTGGATGGGTGTGTGTGTGAGTGGGTAGGTGGGTGAGTGGATGGGTGGGTATGTGTGGGTGGGTGAGTGGATGGGTGGGTAGGTGAGTGAGTGGGTGGGTGGGTAGGTGGGTGAGTGGATGGGTTTGGGTGTGGGTGGGTGGGTGAGTGAGTGGTTAGGTAGGTGGGTGAGTGGATGGGTGGATAGGTGGGTGAGTGGAAGGGTGGTTGGGTGTGGGTGGGTGGGTGGGTGAGTGAGTGGGTAGGTGGGTGAGTGGATAGGTGGGTAGATGGGTGAGTGGATGGGTGGTTGGGTGAGTGGGTGGGTGAGAGGGTGGGTAAGTGGGTGGGTGGGTGTGTGAGTTGGTGGGTGGGTGAATGGATGGGTGAGAGGGTGGGAGAGTGGATGGGTGAGTGGATGGGTGTGTGTGTGGGTGGGATAGTGGGTGGGTGAGTGGGTGGGTGAGTGGGTGGGGAGAGTGGATGGGTGAGTGGATGGGTGAGAGGGTGAGTAGGTGGGTGAGTGGATGGGTGGGTAGGTGGGTGAGTGGATGGGGGGTTGGTGGGTGAGTGGATGGGTGGGTAGGTGGGTGAGTGGGTGGATGGGTGGGTAGTTGGGTGAGTGGATGGGTGAGAGGGTAGGTGAGTGGGTGGGTGAGAGGGTGGGTTAGTGGGTGGGTGGGTGGGATAGTGGATGAGTGAGTGAGTAGGTGTGTGTGTGAGTGGGTGTGTGTGAGTGGGTAGGTGGGTGAGTGGATGGGTGGGTGGGATAGTGGGTGAGTGAGTGAGTGGGTGTGTGAGTGAGTGGGTGTGTGTGAGTTGTTAGGTGGGTGAGTGGATGGGTGGGTAGGTTCGTGAGTGGATGGTTGAGAGGGTGGGTGAGTGGATGGGTGAGAGGGTGGGTGGGTAGGTGGGTGAGTGGGTGGGTGGGTAGGTGGGTGAGTGGATGGGTGAGAGGAGGGGTAGGTGGGTGAGTGGATGGGATAGTGGATGAGTGAGTGAGCGGTGTGTGTGAGTGAGTGGGTGTGTGCGTGAGTGGGTGCGTGTGTGAGTGGGTGGGTGTGTGAGTGGGTGGGTGAGTGGATGGGTGAGAGGGTGGGTGGGATAGTGGGTGGGTGAGTGGGTGGGTGAGTGGCTGGGTGAGTGGCTGGGTGAGTGGGTGGGAGCGTGGGTGAGTGGATGGGATAGTGGGTGGGTGGAGGATGGGTGGGTGTGTGAGTTGCTGGGTGGGTGAGTGGGTGGGTGGGTGGGTGAGTGGGTGGGTGGGTGGATGAGTAGGTGGATGAGTGCGTGGATGAGTGAGTGGATGAGTGAGTAGGTAAGTGAGTGAAGGGTGAGTGAGGGAGTGAGTGGGTGTTTGGGTGGGTGGGTGGGTGAGTGAATGAGTGGGTGAGTGGGTGTGTGGGTGGGTGAGTGGGTGGTGGGTGGGTGAGTGGGGTGGGTGGGTGGGTGGATGAGTGGGTGGATGAGTGAGTGGATGAGTGAGTAGGTAAGTGAGTGAAGGGTGAAGTGAGGGAGTGAGTGGGTGTTTGGGTGGGTGGGTGGGTGAGTGAATGAGTGGGTGAGTGGGTGTGTGGGTGGGTGAGTGGTGGGTGGCGTGGGTGAGTGGGTGGGTGGGTGGGTGGGATGCGTGGGTGGATGAGTGAGTGGATGAGTGAGTAGGTAAGTGAGTGAAGGGTGAGTGAGGGAGTGAGTGGGTGTTTGGGTGGGTGGGTGGGTGAGTGAATGAGTGGGTGAGTGAACTAGTGGGTGAGTCAGTAAGTGACAGTGGTGAGTGGGTGGGTGGCTGAGTGAGTGGAGGCGTGTGTCCCTATGACCTTCATCGGTGCCGCCACTGGATAGCAGCACTTGTCCCAAGCTACGTGTACGTGCTACCCGGGGGAGCTTTACCTGTGTGTGGTTTGAAGGATCGGTGGGGAGCGGTGGTGTAGTGGTTAGCGCTACGCTGCGCTACGATACCTGGCGACCCGGGTTCGATTCCCGCTAACGGTCAACACCAACACCACTGGTGACGATTATCTGAACCGGTCCTGGGACTCCCCTAGGTCGACTCAGCCTAAAATGAGTAACCTCGTGCGGTGTGTGAACATCGCCGCTGGGGAGACAAAGGTGGTCGGGCGTGGTGCTGGCCACCCACCCCCTCGTGTGCCATTCCGGCCTTCATAGGTGCTCGCTAACAGCACTTGCCCCTACAGTCTGTTCAGCTTAGACGGGGGATCTTTGTTTATATGCTACGCGAAGCCTGACCTCTAGCGGTGTAACGGCAGACTGCATCGAGATTATATTTGGGTTTATTTTTTGGTGAAGTTCCGTTTGGTAGCATGTGAACAGAGTAGCACTCACTCACTCACTCAACCACTCACTCACTCACTCAACCACTCACTCACTCACTCACCAACTCACTCACCACCACTCACTCACCACTCACCTCACTCACCTCACTCCACTCACTCACTCAACTCAATCACTCAACCACGCACTCACCCACTCACTCAACCACTCACTCACTCACTCAACCACTCACTCACCCACTCACTCACTCACTCACCTACTCACTCACCCACTCACTCACCCACTCACCCACTCACTCACTCACCAACTCACTCACCCACTCACTCACTCAACCACTCACCCACTCACTCAATCAACCACTCACTCACCCACTCACTCACCCACTCACTCACGCACTCACTCACTCACTCAACCACTCACTCACTCACTCACATACTCACTCACCCACTCACTCACTCACCCACTCACTCACTCACTCAAACCACTCAACCACTCACTCACTCACCCACTCACTCACTCACTCAACCACTCACCGACTCACTCACTCACCAACTCACTCACCCACTCACTCACCCACCCACTCACTCAACCCACTCACCCACTCACTCAGTCACTCACGCACTCACTCACTCAACCACTCACTCACCCACTCACTCACTCACTCACGCACTCACTCACTCACTCACCCACTCACTCACCCACTCAATCACTCACTCACTCACTCACCCACTCACTCACTCACTCACCCACTCACTCACCCACTCACTCACTCAACCACTCACTCACTCACTCAACCACTCACTCACTCACTCAACCACTCACTCACTCACCAACTCACTCAACCACTCACCCACTCACTCACTCACCAACTCACTCACCCACTCACTCACTCAACCACTCACACACTCACTCACTCAACCACTCACTCACCCACTCACTCACCCACTCACTCACGCACTCACTCACTCACTCAACCACTCACTCACTCACTCGCCTACTCACTCACCCACTCACTCACTCACTCAACCACTCACTCACTCACTCAACACTCAACCACTCACATCACTCACCCACTCACTCACTCAACCATTCAACCCACTCACTCACTCACCAACTCACTCACTCACCCACCCACTCATTCAACCACTCACCCACTCACTCACTCACTCACGCACTCACTCACTCAACCACTCACTCACCCACTCACTCACTCACGCACTCACTCACTCACTCACCCACTCACTCACCCACTCAATCACTCACTCACGCACTCACTCACTCAACCACTCACTCACTCACGCACTCACTCACTCAATCACTCACTCACTCACCTACTCACTCACTCACCCACTCACTCACCCACTCACTCACTCAACCACTCACCCACCCACTCACTCACCCACTCACTCACTCAACCACTCACTCACTCACTCACCTACTCACTCACCCACTCACTCACTCACGCACTCACTCACTCAACCACTCACCCACCCACTCACTCACCCACTCACTCACTCAACCACTCACTCACTCACTCACCTACTCACTCACCCACTCACTCACTCACTCACCCACTCACTCACTCACTCACTCGCCTACTCACTCACCCACTCACTCACTCACTCAACCACTCACTCACTCACTCAACCACTCAACCACTCACTCACTCACCCACTCACTCACTCAACCATTCACCCACTCACTCACTCACCAACTCACTCACTCACCCACCCACTCATTCAACCACTCACCCACTCACTCACTCACTCACGCACTCACTCACTCAACCACTCACTCACCCACTCACTCACTCACGCACTCACTCACCTCACTCACCCACTCACTCACTACTCACTCACTCACTACCACTCACTCACTCACGCACTCACCCACTCACTCACCCACTCACTCACTCACGCACTCACCCACTCACTCACCCACTCACTCACTCACCCACCCACTCACTCAACCACCCCATCAGTAAGACACTCACCCGCCCACTAACTCACTCACACACTCACACACTCACTCATTAACTCACCCACCCACTTAGTCACCCACTCACTCACTCAGCCACCCCCTCAGTAACTCACTCACCCACCCACTCACTCATACACTCACTCATACACTCACTCATTAACTCACCCACCCACTAGTCACCCCACTCACCCACTGACGCAACCACGCACTCACCCACTCATTCACTCAACCACTCACTCCATCACCTACTCACTCACCCACTTCACTCACCCACTCACTCACCCACTCACTCAACCATCACTCACTCACCTACTCAACTCACCCACTCACTCACTCACTCACCTACTCACACACTCACTCACACACTCACTCACACACTCACTCATTAACTCACCCACCTACTTAGTCACCCACTCACTCACTGACGCATCCACTCACTCACCAACTCACCCACTCACTCACCCACGCAATCAACCACGCACTCACCACCCACCTACTCACTCACTCACCAACTCACCCACTGACTCACCCACTCACCCACCCACTCACTCATCCACCCACTCACTCACCCTCTACAAAAAGATCCTCCGTGTAGCCTGTAACAGACTATTGGGGGCAAGTGCCGTTAGCAACACCACGCCCGACCGCCTTTGTCTCCCCAGTAGCGATGTTTACACATCGCACCCACCCTGCTTAGTCACCCACTCACTCACTGAACCACTCACTCACCCACACACTCACCAACTCATTGACCCACTCACTCACCCACCCACTCAGTGACCTGCTCACTCACCCAATCACTCACCCACTCACCCACACACTCACCAACTCATTGACCCACTCACTCACCCACCCACTCAGTCACCTACTCACTCACCCACTCCCTCACCCACACACTCACCCACTCACTCACCCACACACTCACTCACTTAAATATTCACTCACCCAACGCACTCAACCACACACTCACCACCCACCCACTGACCCACCCAGTCACCCACTCACTTCCTTACACACTCACCCACTCACTCACCCACCCACTCAGTCACCCATTCATTCACCAATTCACTCACCCACCCACTCAGTCACCTACTCACTCACCCACCCACTCAGTCACCCATTCATTCACCAATTCACTCAACCACCCACTCAGTCACCTACTCATTCACTCAATCACCCATCCACTCACTCAATCACCCACCCACTCACTCACTCACCAACTCATTTACCCATGCACTCACCCACCCACTCAGTCACCCACCCACTCAGTCACCCACCCACCCACTCACTCACCCACCCACTCAGTCACCTACTCACTCACCCACCCACTCACTCACCCACCCACCCACTCACTCACCCACCCACTCAGTCACCCATTCATTCACCAATTCACTCACCCACCCACTCAGTCACCTACTCACTCACCCACCCACTCACTCACCCACTCACTCACTCACCCACCCACTCAGTCACCCATTCATTCACCAATTCACTCACCCACCCACTCAGTCACCTACTCATTCACTCAATCACCCACCCACTCACTCATTCACCCACCCACCCACTCAGTCACCCACCCACTCAGTCGCCCATTCATTCACCAATTCACTCACCCACCCACTCAGTCACCTACTCACTCATTTACCCACTCACTCACTCACCCACACACTCACCCACACACTCACTCGCGCACAAATTCACTCACCCAACGCACTCAACCACGCAATCACCACCCACCCACTCACCCACCCAGTCACCCACTCACTTCCTTACACACTCACCCACTCACTCACCCACCCACTCACCCACTCACTCACCCACCCACTCACCCACCCACTCACTTCCTTACTCACTCACCCACTCACTCACCCACCCACTCACTCACCCACTCACTCACTCACCAACTCATTGACCCACTCACTCACACACCCACCCACTCAGTCACCCATTCATTCACCAATTCACTCACCCACCCACTCAGTCACCTACTCACTCACTCACTCACCCACTCACTCACCAACTCATTCACCAACTCATTCACTCACCCTTCTCACCCACACCCACCCACCCACCTCACCTCACCCACCTCACCCATCCACCCACTCACCCACCCACTCACCCACCCTCTACAAAAGCAAAGATCCTCCGTGTAGCCTGTAACAGACTATTGAGGGCAAGTGTCATTAGCGAGTAGCAGCACCAATGAAGGCCGGCACGGCACGCGAGGGGGGTGGCTGACCAACACCACGCCCGGCCGCCTTTGTCTCCCCCAGTGGCGATGTTGATGTTTACACATCGCAACCAGGTACTCATTTGAGGCTGAGTCGACCTAGGGGAGGCCCAGGACCGGTCCAAATAATCGTCACTGGTGTTGCCCGTGACCGGGAATCGAACCCGGGTCGCCGGGTTCATAGCGCAGCGTAGCGCTAACCGCTACACTACCGCTCCCCACTAGACACAGACACACAGACACACACACACACAGACACACACACACAGACACACACACACACAGACACACACAGACACACACAGACACAGACACACACACATACACACACAGACACACAGACACACAGACACACACAGACACAGACACACACAGACACACACAGACACAGACACACACACATACACACACAGACACACAGACACACAGACACACACAGACACAGACACACACAGACACAGACACACACACAGACACAGCCACACACAGACACACAGACACACACACAGACACACACACACACAGACACAGACACACACACACACAGACACACACAGACACAAACACACACACAGACACACACACAGACACACACACACACACAGACACAGACACACACACACACACAGACACACACACACGGACACAGACACACACAGACACGCGTGTGACTGTGTAGACTCATAAAGATTCACAGAGACACACAGAGACCTATGTAAACCCAGAGCAATCTAGGGAAAACCAGAGACCTGTAGACGCCTATAGAGACCCCATGACAATCCATAGAGACCCAGAAACCCACAGACACCCATTGAGACTCCAGACACCCAGAGAGTTATAGAGATCCATAGAGACCCAAAGATACCCATAGAGACCCAAAGACACACCCAGAGGCACCCATAGAGACCCAAATACCGATAGAGACCCTAAAGAGACCCATGGAGACCCATCAAATCCCAGAGACACCCGTAGAGACCCAGAGACCTAAAGAGATCCATAGAAACCCATAGAAATCAACAGAGACCCAGAGACCTGTAGAAACCCATGGAGACCCTATAGGCACCCATAGATACCCATAGATTCCCATAGAAACCCAGAAACACCCACAGAGACCCACATACGGGACACGCTAATCACCGATCAATGTCCCTCCACACGGGCGAGGCAGTGATGCTGTCCCCACGTTGACCACGAGAGGGCGATACTCGCCTAGCTGGGGAAGCGGGGTGGGTGGTAGGGAGAGGCTCAATCTCAGTGCCATCGCTGTCTCGCTACAGAATCATAGACTCAGCACTAACTCCACAGACTCAACACTGCACCATAGACTCAGCACTAACACCACAGACTCAACACTGCACCATAGACTCAGCACTGCACCATAGACTCAACACTGCATCATAGACTCAACACTGCACCATAGACTCACACTGCACCATAGACACAACACTGCACCATAGACTCAACACTGCACCATAGACTCAACACTGCCCACAGACTCAGCACTGCACCATAGACTCAACACTGCACCATAGACTCAACACTGCACCATAGACTCAACAATGCCCATAGACTCAACACTGCACCATAGACTCAGCACTAACACCACAGACTCAACACTGCACCATAGAATCAACACTGCAACATAGACTCAGCACTAACACCACAGACTCAACACTGCACCATAGACACAACACTGCACCATAGACTCAGCACTGCACCATAGACTCAACAATGCACCATAGACTCAGCACTACACCATAGACTCAACACTGCTACCCATAGACTCAACACTGCCCCATAGACTCAATACTGCCCATAGACTCAACACTGCAACATAGACTCAGCACTGCACCATAGACTCAACACTGCATCATAGACTCAACACTGCACCATAGACTCAACACTGCACCATAGACACAACACTGCACCATAGACTCAACACTGCACCATAGACTCAACACTGCCCACAGACTCAGCACTGCACCATAGACTCAACACTGCACCATAGATTCAACACTGCACCATAGACTCAACACTCCCCATAGACTCAACACTGCACCATAGACTCAACACTGCACCATAGACTCAACACTGCACCATAGACTCAACACTGCAACATAGACTCAACACTGCACCATAGACTCAACAATGCACCGTAGACTCAGCACTGCACCATAGACTCAACACTGCACCATAGACTCAACACTGCACCATAGACTCGACACTGCACCATAGACTCAACACTGCACCATAGACTCAACACTGCACCATAGACTCAACACTGCACCATAGACTCAACACTGCACCATAGACTCAACACTGCACCATAGATTCAGCACTGCACCATAGACTCAACACTGTCACCCATAGACTCAGCACTGCACCATAGACTCAACACTGTCACACCATAGACTCAGCACTGCACCATAGACTCAACACTGCACCATAGACTCAACACTGCACCATAGACTCAACACTGTACCATAGACTCAACACTGCACCATAGACTCAGCACTGCATCGTAGACTCAACACTGCACCATAGACTCAGCACTGCACCATAGACTCAACACTGAACCATAGACTCAACACTGCACCATAGACTCAACACTGCCCATAGACTCAACACTGCACCATAGACTCACCACTACGACTCAACACTGCACAGACTCAACACTGCACCATAGACTCACACTGCACCATAGACTCAACACTGCATCATAGACTCAACACTGCACCATAGACTCAACACTGCACCATAGACACAACACTGCACCATAGACTCAACACTGCACCATAGACTCAACACTGCACCATAGACTCAGCACTGCACCATAGACTCAACACTGCACCATAGACTCAACACTGCACCATAGACTCAACAATGCCCATAGACTCAACACTGCACCATAGACTCAGCACTACACCATAGACTCAACACTGCACCATAGACTCAACACTGCAACATAGACTCAGCACTAACACCATCAGACTCAACACTGCACCATAAACTCAACACTGCACCATAGACTCAGCACTGCACCATAGACTCAACAATGCACAATAGACTCAGCACTAGCACCATAGACTCAACACTGCTACCATAGACTCAACACTGCCCCATAGACTCAATCACTGCACATAGACTCAACACTGCACCATAGACTCAACACTGCACCATAGACTCAACACTGCACCATAGACTCAACACTGCACCATAGACTCAACACTGCACCATAGACTCAACACTGCACCATAGACTCAACACTGCACCATAGACTCAACACTGCCACATAGACTCAACACTGCACCATAGACTCAACACTGCACCATAGACTCAACACTGCACCATAGACTCAACACTGCACCATAGACTCAACACTGCACCATAGACTCAACACTGCACCATAGACTCAACACTGCACCATAGACTCAACACTGCACATAGACTCAGCACTGCACCATAGACTCAACACTGCACCATAGACTCAACACTGCCCATAGACTCAACACTGCACCATAGACTCAAACACCACCCATAGACTCAACACTGCACCATAGACTCAACACTGCACCATAGACTCAACACTGCACCATAGACTCAACACTGCACCATAGACTCAAACACTGCACCCATAGACTCAACACTGTCACCATAGACTCAGCACTAACACCATAGACTCAACACTGCACCATAGACTCAACACTGCACCATAGACTCAACACTGCACCATAGACTCAACACTGCTACCCATAGACTCAACACTGCACCATAGACTCAACACTGCACCATAGACTCAACATTGCTACCCATAGACTCAACACGGCACCATAGACTCAACACTGTACCATAGACTCAACACTGCCCATAGACTCAACACTACCCATAGACTCAGCACTGCACCATAGACTCAACACTGCACCATAGACTCAGCACTGCACCATAAACTCAACACTGCTACCCATCGACTCAACACTGCACAATAGACTCAACACTGCACCATAGACTCATCACTGCACCATAGACTCAACACTGTCACCCATAGACTCAACACTGTCACCCATAGACTCAGCACTAACACCACAGACTCAGCACTGCACCATAGACTCAGCACTGCACCATAGACTCAACACTGCACCATAGACTCAACATTGCTACCCATAGACTCAACACGGCACCATAGACTCAACACTGTACCATAGACTCAACACTGCCCATAGACTCAACACTACCCATACACTCAGCACTGCACCATAGACTCAACACTGCACCATAGACTCAGCATTGCACCATAAACTCAACAATGCTACCCATCGACTCAACACTGCACAATAGTCTCAACACTGCACCATAGACACAACACTGCACCATAGACTCAACACTGCACCATAGACTCAACACTGCCCACAGACTCAGCACTGCACCATAGACTCAACACTGCACCATAGACTCAACACTGCACCATAGACTCAACACTGCCCATAGACTCAACACTGCACCATAGACTCAGCACTAACACCACAGACTCAACACTGCACCATAGACTCAACACTGCAACATAGACTCAGCACTAACACCACAGACTCAGCACTGCACCATAGACTCAACACTGCACCATAGACTCAACACTGCACCATAGACTCAACAATGCCCATAGACTCAACACTGCACCATAGACTCAGCACTAACACCACAGACTCAACACTGCACCATAGACTCAACACTGCAACATAGACTCAGCACTAACACCACAGACTCAACACTGCACCATAGACACAACACTGCACCATAGACTCAGCACTGCACCATAGACTCAACAATGCACCATAGACTCAGCACTACACCATCGACTCAACACTGCTACCCATAGACTCAACACTGCCCCATAGACTCTATACTGCCCATAGACTCAACACTGCAACATAGACTCAGCACTGCACCATAGACTCAACACTGCATCATAGACTCAACACTGCACCATAGACTCAACACTGCACCATAGACACAACACTGCACCATAGACTCAACACTGCACCATAGACTAACAATGCACAGACTCGCACTGCACAAGACTCAGCACTGCACCATAGACTCAACACTGCACCATAGACTCAACACTGCACCATAGACTCAACACTCCCCATAGACTCAACACTGCACCATAGACTCAACACTGCACCATAGACTCAACACTGCACCATAGACTCAACACTGCAACATAGACTCAACACTGCACCATAGACCTCAACAATGCACCATAGACTCAACACTGCCACCATAGACTCAACACTGCACCATAGACTCAGACACTGCACCATAGACTCAACACTGACCATAGACTCAACACTGCACATAGACTCAACACTGCACCATAGACTCAACACTGCACCATAGACTCATCACTGCACCATAGACTCAACACTGTCACCCATAGACTCAACACTGTCACCCATAGACTCAGCACTAACACCACAGACTCAGCACTGCACCATAGACTCAGCACTGCACCATAGACTCAACACTGCACCATAGACTCAACATTGCTACCCATAGACTCAACACGGCACCATAGACTCAACACTGTACCATAGACTCAACACTGCCCATAGACTCAACACTACCCATAGACTCAGCACTGCACCATAGACTCAACACTGCACCATAGACTCAGCACTGCACCATAAACTCAACACTGCTACCCATAGACTCAACACTGCACAATAGTCTCAACACTGCACCATAGACTCAACACTGCACCATAGACTCAACACTGCACCATAGACTCAACACTGCACCACTAGACTCGCACTGCACCATAGACTCAACACTGCACCATAGACTCAACACTGCACCATAGACTCAACACTGCCCATAGACTCAACACTGCACCATAGACTCAAGCACTAACACCACTAGACCTCAACACTGCACCATAGACTCAACACTGCAACATAGACTCAAGCACTAACACCACTAGACTCAACACTGCCACCATAGACACAACACTGCACCATAGACTCAACACTGCACCATAGACTCAACACTGCACATAGACTTCAGCACTGCACCATAGACTCAACACTGCTACCCATAGACTCAACACTGCCCCATAGGACTCAACACTGCCCATAGGACTCAACACTGCAACCATAGACTCAGCACTGCACCATAGACTCAACACTGCATCATAGACTCAACACTGCACCATAGACTCAACACTGACACCACTAGACATCAACACTGCACCATAGACTCAACACTGCACCATAGACTCAAGCACTAACACCATAGACTCAACATGCACCATAGACCTCAACACTGCACCATAGACTCAACACTGCACCATAGACTCAACACTGCACCATAGACTTCAACACTGCACCATAGACTCAACACTGCACCCATAGACTCAAGCACTGCACCATAGACTCAACACTGCACCATAGACTCAACACTGCACCATAGACTCAACACTGCACCATAGACTCCACACTGCACCATAGACTCAACACTGCACCCATAGACTCAACACTGCACCACTAGACTCAGCACTGCACCATAGACTCAACACTGCACCATAGACTCAACACTGCCACCATAGACTCAACACTGCTACCCATAGACTCAACACTGCACCATAGACTCAACACTGCACCATAGACTCAACACTGCACCATAGACACAACAATACCCATAGACTCAACACTGCCCCATAGACTCAACACTGCACCCATAGACTCAACACTGCACCATAAACTCAATCACTAGACTACCATCAGACTCAACACTGCACCATAGACTCAACACTGCCCCTTACATTTACACCGCCCATCGATTCACAGTGCACATCTTAACCTGGGCTCCCCTAGGCCAACTTCACAGCACATGGACATTGAGCTCTGGGGATAGACCAAGGTGTGGTGCTGCTCACAACGCCATCTGCTACCCTCCAAAGCACTTGCCCTGGCAACTTGAGTCAGCTATACACGGGTGTTAGAGTGCTTTGGTACGTGAGCTCTCTTCTTCACATCTCTGTCATCTCTCTCTCTCTCTGTGTGGCTTCCTGTGCAATTTCCTGCAGCTCGCAGAGAGACAAAGACGGATGAGTTACGCGCAAACACAAACCAGAATGTAATAATGTCCGTGTTAGGATGGTAGATGGCCGTGTTGGGTTCATAATGGCAGAGTCGGTGGGTTCACAATTTGCTGTATCAGTCACACACTCACTCAGTCTCACATTCACACTCACTCAAACTCACTCACACTCTCACTCTCACACACTCACTCACACACTCACTCAGTCTCACACACTCACTCACTCACTCTCACACACACACTCACTCACACATTCACTCACTCTCACACACTCACTCACTCTCTCACACTCACTCACACACTCACTCATTCACACTCACTCACTCACATACACTCACACACTCACTCACACTCTCACTCACACTCACTCACTCTCACGCACTCACTCACTCGCACACACTCACTCACACAACTCACTCTCACACACTCACTCACTCTCACACACCCACACACTCACTCACACTCACTCACTCAAACTCACTCACACTCACTCACACTCACTCACACACACACTCACACTCTCACACTTACTCACACACTCACTCTCACACACTCACTCTCTCACACTCACACATTCACTCACTCTCTCACACTCACTCACACTCAATCACACACACACACTCACTCTCACACTCACTCTCATACCCACTCTCACACACTCACTCTCACACACCCACACACTCACTCACTCACTAACACTCACTCTCAATCACACTCACTCACACTCACTCTCAAACACTCACTCACACTCACACACTCACTCACACTCACTGTCTCACACTCACTCACACTCACTCACACACTCACTAACTCTCACACATTCACTCACACTCACTCACTCTTTCACACTTACTCACTCACTCGCACACCCACACTCTCCCACAATCACTCACTCACACTCCCACACTCACTCACACACTCACACTCGCTCACACTCCCACACTCACTCCCACAATCACTCACTCACTAACCCAAACTCACAATACCACACTCATTCACTCTCACACACTCATTCACTAACCCAAACACACTCAGTTACTCACTCCCACACTCACTCACACACTCACTCACACTCCCACACTCACTCACACACTCACTCACACTCCCACACTCACACTCACTCACACTGCCACACTCACTCACTAGCCCAAACTCACTCACAATCCACACTCATTCACTCTAACACACTCATTCACTAACCCAACACATACTCAGTTACTCAGTCCCACACTCACTCACTCACACACTCACTCACACTCCCACACTCACTCACACACTCTCTCACACTGCCACACTCACTCACTAACCCAAACTCACTCACAATACCACACTCATTCACTCTCACACACTCATTCACTAACCCAAACACACTCAGTTACTCACTCCCACACTCACTCAAACACTCACTAACACTCCCACACTCACTCACACACTCACTCACACTCCCACACACACTCACTCACACTCCCACACTCACTCACACATCTCTCACAATGCCACACTCACTCACTAACCCAAACTCACTCACAATCCCACACTCATTCACTCTCACACACTCATTCACTAACCCAAAAACACTCAGTTACTCACTCCCACACTCACTCACACACTCACTCACACTCCCACACTCACTCACACACTCACTCACACTGCCACACTCGCTCACACACTCACACTCGCTCACACTCCCACACTCACTCCCACTCCCACAATCACTCACTCAGTAACCCAAACTCACTCACAATACCACACTCATTCACTCTCACACACTCATTCACTAACCCAAACACACTCAGTTACTCACTCCCACACTCACTCAAACACTCACTAAAACACTCACTCACACTCCCACACTCACTCACACACTCACTCACACTCCCAGACTCACTCACACACTCTCTCACACTGCCACACTCACTCACTAACCCAAACCTCACTCACAATCCCACACTCATTCACTCTCACACACTCATTCACTAACCCAAACACACTCAGTTACTCACTCCCACACTCACTCCCACACTCACTCAAACACTCACTCACACTCCCACACTCACTCACACTCCCACACTCACTCACACACTCACTCACACTGCCACACTCGCTCACTAACCCAAACTCACTCACAATCCCACACTCATTCACTCTCACACACTCATTCACTAACCCAAACACACTCAGTTACTCACTCCCACACTCACTCAAACACTCACTCACACTCCCACACTCACTCACACACTCACTCACACTCACACACTCACTCACACTCACTCACACTGCCACACTCACTCACTAACCCAAACTCACTTACAATCCCACACTCACTCACTAACCCAAACTCACTCACAATCCCACACTCACTCACTCACTAACCCAAACTCACTCACACTCACTCACACACTCATTCACACTCACTCATTCAAACCCCCACACACACTCCCACACACACTCCCACACTCACAATCCCACACTCACTCAGTTACTCACTTCCACACTCACTCACACACTCACTCACTCACACACTCACTCACACACTCACTCACACACTCACTCACAACTCACTCACACACTCACTCACACACTCACTCTCACTCACTCACACACTCACACTCTCACACTCACTCCCACACACACTCACTCACAAACTCACTCACACACTCACACTCTCACACTCACTCACACACACACTCACACTCTCACACTCACTCACACTCACACTCTTACACTCACTCACACACTCACTCACTCACACACTCACTCACACTCTTACACTCACTCACACACTCACTCACACTCACACACTCACTCACACTCCCACACTCACTCACACACTCACTCACTCACACACTCACTCACACTCCTACACTCACTCACACACTCACTCACACACTCTCACACTCACTCACACACTCACTCACACTCCCACACTCACTCCCACACTCACTCACTCACACACTCACACACACTCACACACTCACTCACACACTCACTCACACTCACTCACACACTCACTCACACTCCCACACTCACTCACACACTCACTCACTCCCACACTCACTCACACACTCACTCACACACTCACACTCATTCACACTCACACACTGACTCACACACTCACTCACACACTCACTCTCACACTCATTCAAACCTCCACACTCACTCACACTCACTCACACACTCACTCACACCCACACTCACTCACACACTCACTCACACACTCATTCACACTCCCACACTCACTCTCACTCCCACTCACATTCCCACACTAATTCACACACACTCACTCACACACTCACTCACACACTCACTCACACACTCACTCACACACTCACTCACTCACACAATCCCACACTCACTCAGTTACTCACTTCCACACTCACTCACACACTCAATCACACACTGACTCACACACTCACTCAAACACTCACTCACACACTCACTCACACTCACTCACACACTCATTCAAACCCCCACACTCACTCACACACTCACTTACACTCCCACACTCACTCACACACTCACTCACATACTCACTCCCACACTCACTCTCACTCCCACTCACATTCCCACACTAACTCACACACACTCACTCACTCACACTCCCACACTCACTCACACACTCACTCACACACTCCCTCACACTCACTCACACACTCACTCACACTCACTCACACACTCTCACTCACCCACTCACGGCCATTGATTGACTTGCATCCCACTGGGATTTTTGCACGCAGCTTTGATACGCGGTGCTTTTTTTTCGAAGACTTTGCCGGTTTTTCCACGGATTTTTCTGTTGCTCGCAGTCACTTTAAGATGTTTTCATGTTCAAGTTTTTGATCTGTTTGCGGTTGCACCACCATTCAAGAGTCGAATGACTCACATGCCTCTATACCTAATTAATAAAACTGAACTGATCTGAACTCGACAACCAATACCTATACCCGCCTTTAGCCACTTAATGACGATGACGTTACCAGAATGAGGGAGTGAGTGAGTGTTAGAGTGAGTGTTAGAGTGAGTGTTAGAGTGAGGGAGTGTTAGAGTGAGTGTTAGAGTGAGTGAGTGAGTGTTAGAGTGAGTGAGTGTTAGAGTGAGTGAGTGTTAGAGTGAGTGTTAGAGTGAGTGTTAGAGTGAGTGAGTGAGGGAGTGAGTGAGCGTTAGAGTGAGTGTTAGAGTGAGTGTTAGAGGGAGGGAGTGAGTGTTAGAGTGAGTGAGTGAGTGTTAGAGTGAGTGAGTGTTAGAGTGAGTGAGTGTTAGAGTGAGTGAGTGAGTGGGTGAGTGAGGGAGTGAGTGAGCATTAGAGTGAGTGTTAGAGTGAGTGTTAGAGGGAGGGAGTGAGTGTTAGAGTGAGTGTTAGAGTGAGTGTTAGAGTGAGTGTTAGAGTGAGTGAGTGAGTGTTAGAGTGAGTGAGTGAGTGTTAGAGTGAGTGTTAGAGTGAGTGTTAGAGGGAGGGAGTGAGTGTTAGAGTGAGTGAGTGTTAGAGTGAGTGAGTGGGTGAGTGTTAGAGTGAGTGAGTGAGGGAGTAAGTGAGCGTTAGAGTGAGTGTTAGAGTGAGTGTTAGAGGGAGGGAGTGAGTGTTAGAGTGAGTGTTAGAGTGAGTGAGTGTTAGAGTGAGTGAGTGAGTGGGTGAGTGAGGGAGTGAGTGAGCGTTAGAGTGAGTGTTAGAGTGAGTGTTAGAGTGAGTGTTAGAGGGAGGGAGTGAGTGTTAGAGTGAGTGTTAGAGTGAGTGTTAGAGTGAGTGTTAGAGGGAGGGAGTGAGTGTTAGAGTGAGTGTTAGAGTGAGTGAGTGTTAGAGTGAGTGAGTGAGTGGGTGAGTGAGGGAGTGAGTGAGTGTTAGAGTGAGTGTTAGAGTGAGTGTTAGAGGGAGGGAGTGAGTGTTAGAGTGAGTGTTAGAGTGAGTGGGTGTTAGAGGGAGTGAGTGCTTGTGCCAGGCCACGTGCACCCTGAGGCCACGTGAAGTGTCGAACGCCCGCCGGCAGGAGGTCACGGGGCAGACCCAGCAGGTGCCACGGGTCGACTGACTGAGATTATATATATGCAAAAGACAAAGACAAAGATCCCCCGTATAGCCTGTAACAGACTGTTGGGGCAAGTGCTGTTAGCGAGCACCACCTATGAAGACCGGTAACGGTACACGAGGGGGTGGGTGGCTACCAGCACCACGCCCGACCGCCTTTGTCTCCCCAGTGGCGATGTTTACTACACACCGCACCAGGTACTCATTGAGGCTGAGTCGACCTAGGGGAGGCCCGGGACCGGTTCAGAAAATCGTCACTGTGGTGTTGGTGGCCGTGAGCGGGAATCGAACCCGGGTCACCAGGTTCATAGCGCAGCGTAGCGCTAACCGCTACACTACCGCTCCCCCCTATATATATACACATAGACACACGTGCGGACGTCAGATACATGCACGATGAGCTTGTTTACTCACCGTGTGTCGCCCGTCCTGCTGATCTGTGGGTCTCTGTGAGGTCTCTATGGGTCTGTGTGGGTCTCTGTGGGTCTCTATGAGTCTGTGGGTCTCTGTGAGGTCTCTATGGGTCGGTGTGGGTCTCTGTGAGGTCTCTATGGGTCTCTGTGGGTCTGTGGGTCTCTGAGGGTCTCTATGGGTCTGTGTGGGTTTCTGTGAGGTCTCTATGGGTCTGTGTGGGTCTCTGTGAGGTCTCTATGGGTCTGTGTGGGTCTCTGTGAGGTCTCTATGGGTCTGTGTGGGTCTCTGTGAGGTCTCTATGGGTCTGTGTGGGTCTCTGTGAGGTCTCTATGGGTCGGTGTGGGTCTCTGTGAGGTCTCTATGGGTCTGGGTGTCTGTGGGTCTCTATGGGTCTCTGTGGGTCTGTGGGTCTCTGTGAGGTCTCTATGGGTCTCTATGGGTCTGTGTGGGTCTCTGTGAGGTCTCTATGGGTCTGTGTGGGTCTCTGTGAGGTCTCTATGGGTATGTGGGTCTCTGTGAGGTCTCTATGGGTCTGGGTGTCTGTGGGTCTCTGTGGGTCTCTATGGGTCTGTGGGTCTCTGTGGGTCTCTATGGGTCTGTGGGTTTCTGTGGGTCTCTATGGGTCTCTGTGGGTCTCTGTGGGTCTCTGTGGGTCTCTATGGGTCTGTGGGTCTCTGTGGGGTCTCTATGGGTCTCGGTGTCTGTGGGTCTCTGTGGGTTTGTGGGTCTGTGGGTCTCTGTGGGTCTCTATGGGTCTCTATGTGTCTGGGTCTCTATGTGTCTGGGTCTCTATGTGTCTGGGTCTCTATGTGTCTGGGTCTCTGCGGGTCTCTATGTGTCTGGGTCTCTATGTGTCTGGGTTTCTGCTGGTCTCTATGTGTCCGGGACTCTATGTGTCTGGGTTTCTGCGGGTCTCTATGTGTCTGGGTCTCTATGTGTCTGGGTCTCTATGTGTCTGGGTCTCTATGTGTCTGGGTCTCTATGTGTCTGGGTCTCTATGTGTCTGGGTCTCTATGTGTCTGGGTCTCTGTGGGTCTCTATGTGTCTGGGTCTCTATGTGTCTGGGTCTCTATGGGTCTCTATGTGTCTGGGTCTCTATGTGTCTGGGTCTCTATGTATCTGGGTCTCTATGGGTCTCTATGTGTCTGGGTCTCTGTGGGTCTCTATGTGTCCGGGTCTCTGTGGGTCTCTATGTGTCTGGGTCTCTGTGGGTCTCTATGTGTCTGGGTCTCTATGTGTCTGGGTCTCTGCGGGTCTCTATGTGTCTGGGTCTCTATGTGTCTGGGTCTCTATGGGTCTGGGTCTCTATGTGTCTGGGTCTCTATGGGTCTCTATGTGTCTGGGTCTCTGCGGGTCTCTATGTGTCTGGGTCTCTATGTGTCTGGGTCTCTATGGGTCTCTATGTGTCCGGGTCTCTGCGGGTGTCTGTGTGTGGCGTCAGCAATGCCGGGAGGCAGGGCTGTGACTCTCTACAGTGAGACGAACGCCTCTAACGCCGAGCTCCCTTCTGCTGTTCTCCGTGGGCGAGCTCAGCTGTGCCCTCTCCTCCTCCTCCTCCTGCTGTCGGGGTCTCCTTCAATTCGCGTGCAGCGGTTGCAGTGGGCGAACACCGGAATTATTGTCTCGCATCACTTGGATGCGGGCAGAAAGTTATCCCGTGTGCAAGGAGTCAACTTTTTGGGGGGTCCAAATCTTCCAGGGGGTCTGGGGTCCTCCCCTCCCCTCCCCCCCCTCCCCCCCCCCCCCAGAAATAAAAATCTAAATTTGAAAACGAATTTCCTGCCATTTCCTAACTGAAATATTTTTTTTAAAAAAAAATTCTCTAACGCGTAGGATGGACTTTTATTATTTTATTTTAACATTAATGTCTCATGGTGTTATTGTATTACATTGTTCCGGTTTTTTTAAATTTTTTATTGCTTCTTTGTATGTTTAAGGCAGAGATTAGGGATTAATAAAGTACAACCATGACCACAATCATGTAAACATAAATCTGTTTTATAGCAATAAATTGGGGGGGGGGGCATTTTGAGCATATTTGGGGGAGGGGGATGTGTCCCCCCAATATATTATAATTATATTACATTATAATATATTATAATTATATTATCATAT
>NW_022638137.1:180000-220000 GCF_010993605.1 Petromyzon marinus | reverse complement strand
GCAACCACGGAGAGCGATTTGGCAGTTTGTTTAGATGGACGAGTCCATCTATGTTCGTGAAAGAGGAGGGGGGGGGGGAGAGACGAAAAATTAATGTATGCGGTCTGAAAGCCACCGTAAGCGTGAACAATCAATTAAGACCCGAAATGGTTCGTCAAATCCTTCCAATGATTGCTAAGCCAGAATCCATCTTCTCGGTTTAAATTGTCTCTGTGTTTGTATATATGTGGATAGCCTCATGAACGAATCTCTCGTGGTAGCCAGATGGCACAAGGACAGTTTAAGTTTTTCAGTTTTCAGTTCCATTTATTTTGGTATAGAGCCCTGTGAGCCATTCGGCTCTTGAATTGGAGTGCAACCACAACAAAAAAAAAAACTAAAACACGAACAAGAAAAACATCTTAAAGTGACTACGTGTTGACTGTGCAAAATAGAAAATCCAGGAAAAAAAACATCAAAATATTCATGAAAAAGCACCGTTACACCACCAAGACTGTGTGCAAAAAATCCCAACGTCAAACAACAACAACCACAAGACAACTTAGAATAAGGTCATCAGTCTAACTCCGTAACTACAACAACAACCACAAGAAAACTTAGATTAAGGCCGTCAGTCTAATTCCGTACTACAAGAACAACCACATGAAAACTTAATTCAAGGCCATCAGTCTAACTTCGTACTACAACAATAACCACAAGAAAACTTAGAATAAGGCCATCAGTCTAACTCTGTACTACAACAAAAACAACAACAACAACCACAAGACAACTTAGATTAAGGCCATCAGTCTAACTCAGTACTACAACAACAACAACAACCACAGGAAAACTTAGATTAAGGCCATCAGTCTAACTCCGTACTACAACAACAACCACAAGAAAACTTAGAATAAGGCCATCAGTCTAACTCCGTACTACAACAACAACCACAAGAAAACTTAGATTAAGGCCATCAGTCTAACTCCGTACTACAACAACAACCACAAGAAAACTTAGAATAAGGCCATCAGTCTAACTCCGTACTACAACAACAACCACAAGAAAACTTAGATTAAGGCCATCAGTCTAACTCCGTACTACAACAACAACAACCACAAGAAAACTTAGAATAAGGCCGTCAGTCTAACTCTGTACTACAACAACGACCACAAGAAAACTTAGAATAAGGCCGTCAGTCTAACTCCGTACTACAACAACAACCACAAGAAAACTTAGAATAAGGCCGTCAGTCTAACTCCGTACTACAACAACAATAACCACAAGACAACTTAGATTAAGGCCATCAGTCTAACTCCGTACTACAACAACAACAACCACAAGAAAACTTAGATTAAGGCCTTCAGTCTAACTCCATACTACAACAACAACCACAAGAAAACTTAGAATAAGGCCGTCAGTCTAACTCCGTACTACAACAACAATAACCACAAGACAACTTAGATTAAGACCATCAGTCTAACTCCGTACTACAACAAAACAAACACGGCCAAACAAAAAAAAAAACGTTTTCGACATCACCAAAATAAAAATAAATTAATGAGACAATGCCACTATCAGAACATTCATAGCCCGGGGGTGAGTAGCTACATAATGGGACCTTTTGATGCTCGCAATAACAAAAAAAACAACAATCTTTCATTTTGGTGTTTGTGCATATTTTGATAAAAAATTTTTACATCATGCTAATTTCTCACATTAACATAGCCACTTCGGTGTCCAGTTACATGCTAATTTCTCACTTTACCATCGCTAGACCCAGCAACTCCTTTATAACCCTCGGGCTGCACACATTTCAACACCTTTGAAACAGTCTGCATCGGCAGCAGGCCACGCTTTTTTTCCCCCCCACCTGATGACGGACGCCTGTTGTGCTGCGCCCGAAACGTCGTGATTTATTTCATTGTATACCTACTACGTGATGCCTTTATCGAAATGACCAAAGGGTATGGATTCCCTGCAAGTCACGAAAGCTTCAAATCAAGAATGATTTTTTTATCATTATTATTGTTTGAACATCTGAAGACGACTCCCGTTCTCGTTGCCAGAGAGGGCCTAAACGCGGACACTCGTTCCGCATGCACCATAGTTCCATAGTTCCATAGTTCCATTTATTTTGGTATAGAGCCCTGTGAGCCATTCGGCTCTTGAATCGGAGTGCAACCGCAGCAAACAAAAACACAAAAACACGAACAAGAAAACATCTTAAAGGGGTGCCTCTGCGGATGTGTATGCTTTGACTTGAACTACTTCAATGCTAAATTCTATGCTAATTCCTTTGTCAAGGGGTGCCTCTGCGAATGTGTATGCTTTAACTGAGCTATTCCAATGCTAAATTATATGCTAATTCCTTTATCAAGGGGTGCCTCTGCGGATGTGTATGCTTTAACTTTAACATAGCTATTTCTGTGACCAGTCAAGCTAATCATTCAGCCATTTCAATGCTAAATTATATGCTAATTCCTTTGTCAAGGCGCTTTGTTTCCTCTCACACAGCTTAAAGGCCGTGATCTGAACGTGGCTCTTTCACTCCAGCGCTGTCCTACCAGACAGTCTCGTCCTTTCACCTGATGAAGGCCGCTTGTGTTGTGGCCGAAACGTCGTGAGAATATTATTGTGTTATTTTATTTTATCAATTTATTATTTTATTCTCATTCTACGTGACTTTACCGAAAGAACCAAAGAAGATCTTAAAGTGACTACGTGTTGACTGTACAAACAGAAAATCCAGGGGAAAAAAAAACATCAAAATATTCCTGAAATAAGCACCGTTACAGCAACGCTGTGCAAAAAATCCCAGCGGGATGCAAGTCAAACAACAACAACCACAAGACAACTTAGATTAAGGCCATCAGTCTAACTCCGTACTACAACAACCTTAGAATAAGGCCATCAGTCTAACTCCATACTACAACAACGACCACAAGAAAACTTAGATTAAGGACATCAGTCTAACTCCGTACTACAGCAACAACCACAAGAACACTTAGATTAAGGCCATCAGTCTAACTCCGTACAACAACAACAACAACCACAAGACAACTTAGAATAAGGCCATCAGTCTAACTCCGTACTACAACAACAACAACCACAAGAACACTTAGATTAAGGCCATCAGTCTAACTCCGTACTACAGCAACAACCACAAGAACACTTAGATTAAGGCCATCAGTCTAACTCCGTACAACAACAACAACAACCACAAGACAACTTAGAATAAGGCCATCAGTCTAACTCCGTACTACAACAACAACAACCACAAGAACACTTAGATTAAGGCCATCAGTCTAACTCCGTACTACAACAACAACCACAAGACAACTTAGAATAAGGCCATCAGTCTAACTCCGTACTACAACAACAACAACAAGAAAACTTAGAATAAGGCCATCAGTCTAACTCCGTACTACAACAACAACCACAAGACAACTTAGATTAAGGCCATCAGTCTAACTCCGTACTACAACAACAACCACAAGACAACTAAGATTAAGGCCATCAGTCTAACTCCGTACTACAACCACAAGAAAACTTAGATTAAGGCCATCAGTCTAACTCCGTACTACAACAACAACAACCACAAGACAACTTAGATTAAGGACATCAGTCTAACTCCGTACTACAACAACAACCACAAGAAAACTTATATTAAGGCCATCAGTCTAACTCCGTACTACAACAACAACAAGCACAAGAAAACTTAGAATAAGGCCGTCAGTCTAACTCCGTACTACAACAACAACCACAAGAAAACTTATATTAAGGCCATCAGTCTAACTCCGTACTACAACAACAACAACCACAAGAAAACTTAGAATAAGACCATCAGTCTAACTCCGTACTACAACAACAACCACAAGAAAACTTAGAATAAGGCCGTCAGTCTAACTCCGTACTACAACAACAACCACAAGCAAACTTAGATTAAGGCCGTCAGTCTAACTCCGTACTACAACCACAAGACAACTTTAGATTAAGGCCATCAGTCTAACTCCGTACTACAACAACAACAACCACAAGACAACTTAGATTAAGGCCATCAGTCTAACTCCGTACTACAACAACAACCACAAGACAACTTAGATTAAGGCCATCAGTCTAACTCCGTACTACAACAACAACCACAAGACAACTTAGAATAAGGCCATCAGTCTAACTCCGTACTACAACAACAACCACAAGAAAACTTAGAATAAGGCCATCAGTCTAACTCCGTACTACAACAACAACCACAAGACAACTTAGAATAAGGCCATCAGTCTAACTCCGTACTACAACAACAACAACCACAAGAAAACTTAGATTAAGGCCATCAGTCTAACTCCGTACTACAACAACATCAACAAGAAAACTTAGAATAAGGCCGTCAGTCTAACTACGTACTACAACAACAACAACAACCACAAGAAAACTTAGATTAAGGCCATCAGTCTAACTCAGTACTACAACAACAACAACCACAGGAAAACTTAGATTAAGGTCATCAGTCTAACTCCGTACTACAACAACAACCACAAGAAAACTTAGAATAAGGCCATCAGTCTAACTCCGTACTACAACAACAACCACAAGAAAACTTAGATTAAGGTCATCAGTCTAACTCCGTACTACAATAAACAAAAACATGGCCAAAACCCCCCCAAAAAAAAACGTTTTCGAAATCACCAAAATAAACAAAGCCATAAAATGCAATGCAACAGTGATCATAGGGACCGTGACCGAATTTGTTGACAATAAACTACATGAATAGCATGTAACACCAAAGCCTGCTATTGCTGGCGCTTGACCGTTGAGACGCTCACCCTACGGCTGTCACGTGGGCACAGGGATGGAGTGAACGTCCCTTTGAATGGGGCCCTTGTTGTTCATATTCACGACCTCGTCATTTTGACATCTGTCGGGGTTAAAAAAAACCTATCACCAAATCTGTCAGGCTGCTGTTCACTGATCTGGCGGGCGATGGGTTTTTTGCAAGGGGCCCGATGCATCGACAGCGGCCACACGGCTACTGATCGACCTTCGTCCGAAATCAGAAAGGGGTTTTCAGAATCAGAAAGGGTTTTATTCGCCATGTAAGTTCACACCGACACGGAATTTACTTTGGCAGGATGGTGCATACATTCAACATATAGGAATCTAAAATCTTAAATAAGTTTTAAACAAGTCTTACTATAATAAGGGTTAAAAGTCTAACACCAAGGGGCTGAAGTATATAAAATTAAATACATATCGAATATAAAATAGCTTTAAGATATAATTTAAAAATAAAAAATACAAATAGGGTAACATAGTTAATATCGGCAAGGTGTCGTTATGTAGATAAAATGTTAAAAACAGTGTTAGCCCTTGGCCTTGTTTTAACAGGCCAGCAGCAGATGGGAAGAAACTGTTTTTATGGCGTGAGGTTTTGGTCCTGATGGACCGAAGCCTTCTGCCGGAGGGGAGTAGCTGAAAAAAATGATTGGGCAAAGCCCTTTGGGCAGTTGAGCTTTACTGTGGCAGGTTTTTTTTGTTTTGTTTGCGAGACGGGGGCTGTGGTCGTAGGAGTTGCACTGATCTGTGACCAGAGCGTTTTGAAGATGGTGGCGAACAAAATAAAAAGATGCATCGGGATGCGTTGATCGCGTTGGTCCAGTCGGTGCCAGACTTCCCTTGCGAGTTTGCTCACCACACCGTGGCAAACCCGTGCAGTGTGACCCCGCATTTGATGCAGGTGAATTTTAGTTTTCGGGTCACGTACGGCGTGCAGCCGTTTCAATACGGGCCACGGAAAATATGTGTTGTTGTCTATTTTATTTTCACCTACGTGACTTTACCCAATAGAACCAAAGAGTATGGATCCTAGCAGTCACGAAAGCTTTAAATCTAGAATTGTTTCTTTGCGTTTCTCCCCTTGCGATGGGACTTTGTAGGATGAACTTTGAGATTTATAAGGGGGCACGGGGTTGACCAATAAGGTCTTAATTGATCTGTAATAAGGTAGGTAGTGGTACTGATTAGGAGTTGATGCAGGCAGTAGCGGTGTGTGTACTAGTTGTGAGTGCAGTGGTGGTGGTTGTCTAGTTTTTTCGGTAAAGTCACGTTGAAGAGAAACAACAAAATAAAAAAATATATATAAAACAATAAAAAATTCTCACGACGTTTCGACCATAACTCAAACGGTCATCTTCAGGTGTGTTGGTTTGCATAAATTTATTTTTAAACGGCGCATTTATTTATTTATAAAAAACGCTACCGTCACGCGCAGCGATTTGGCAGTTTACCCAGGACTAGTCCATCTATATTCTGAAAAGAGGAGGGGGGAGACGAAATTTTTTATAATGTATGCTGTCTGAAAGCCACTGTAAGCGTGAACAATCAATTAAGAACTGAAATGGTTTATCAAATCTTTCCAATGATGGCTAAGATAGAATCCATCTTCTCGGTTGAAATTGTCTCTGTGCTTGTATATGTGGATAGCCTCATGAACGAATCTCTCATGGAAGCCAGATGGCTTACAAAGAACCTCTGTCTTGGAGAAGTCAATGGCATGTGAGCCTACTGAATTAGAACAATGATCTGCTACGGCCGAGGTGTTGGTCCTACCGTGTTTAAGGTCTGCTTTGTGTTCACGAATGCGGTCCGAGACATGGCGTTTGGTTTCTCCAATGTAACTACTACCACAGAGGCAACTTAGTTTGTAGACACCAGGGTATTGTATGTCCGGAATCACATCTTTTACAGACGGAACCAGATCACGGATTTTATGTAATGTGTTGAAACGGACCTGGATCTTGTGTTTATTCAAGATTTTGGAGATCTTTTTGTGATCCCAGCAATGTAGGGTAAAGTGATGGTTTTGAAAGGCTCCTCAAGAGGGTTCTTCTTCATGGTTTGAGTGATAGCTTTGAGGATTGTATAGTCGGAGTGACCATTATCCCTAAGAGCTTGGTGTACGTGCTTGAGTTCACTGCTTATGTGTTCCTGGTCGGATATGCATTGGGCTCTATGATACAGAGTCTTGATGAGAGAATTCTTCTGTGATGGATGGTGGTGGGAATCCGGTTTCAGATACGCATCCGTATGGGTAGCTTTCCTGTAGACAGAGTGGCTCATTGAACCATCAGGTCTCTTTTTAATTAGGACATCCAAAAAAGGTTATCTTGCCATCTATTTCGACTTCCATGGTAAATCTGATGGCTGGGTGTATGGAATTGATGTGGTCGAAGAATTGGTCTAGAGCAGGCCGGCCATGTGGCCAGATGACAAAAGTGTCATCCACGTACCTCTTCCATAAGGTTGGGCGCAGAGTGGCAGTCTGGATGGCGTCAGTCTCAAATTTATCCATGAAAATGTTAGCTATAACTGGAGAAAGGGGGGAGCCCATTGGGGTGCCCTCAGTTTGTTTGTAGAAAGTTCCATTCCAAGTGAAGTATGTATTGGTTAAACAGTGTCTCACCAGGGGGGGTACCTCAGTGTTTAGTCCTTGATGAACCAAGTCTTCAATGATTGCAATGGTGTCAGGTACAGGAACCTTGGTGAATAAGGAAACTACATCAAAACTGACAAGCAGGTCGTCTGGGGACAGGGAAATACCCTTGATTGTCGATACCAGGTGAGTAGAATTTTGTACCGCAGAGGTGGTCTTTCCAGTGAAAGGACGCAGGATTTCAGACAAAAAACGAGCTAGTTTGTAGGTGGGGGAGCTGATAGTAGAGACTATGGGACAAAGAGGTGTATCTACTTTATGTAATTTTGGTAAGCCGTATAATCTTGGTGGTCTGGCAGCAGAAGGTTTCAACGAAAACTGTTTAGATTGATCAATTAATGCGGTTGAATCAGAAATTATTTTGTTGGTTTGTGTGACGAGGCTGTTGGTGGGATCTCTTTTTATTTTTGTATAACTACCATCGTCGAGTAATTCTTTAATTTTGTTGTTGTATTCTATTTTATCCATGATGACAGTAGCATTGAATTTGTCAGCTGAGAGGACTACAATATAATTCCTCTTTTTTAATTTATATAATTCAAAACGCTCATCTTTGCTGAGGTTGCTAGCTGGCATCTTAGCGGTTTTGAGGGTTGCAGCGATTTCAGATCTTGCTACGTCTGCAGCGATGTGACCCAGGCCCCTGAGAGCAACGTCTACTTGGGCAATTATATCATTAACTGGTATGTGTTTAGGTGTGACTGCAAAGTTTAGACCTTTAGCTAAAACGGATTTCAGACCATCGGAAATAGAACTGTTACTGCGATTAATTACGACTTTATTAACGTCTAACTTTTTGGTGTGTGGGTCCGGTCTTTTGTTGAAGAGGAGGTTAAATTTGGAAATCAGGTTTTCCTTACATTTGGTCGACATAGTAGCAGCTGAAGAGGCAGTCATATTGTCTACATGTTCCCAATCCGATGTGGACATTATTGCCGTCAATGATAAGTGTGATTTGTAGAGTGTCTTGTCTAACTGATCTAGTTCTGTGCGTATAAGTCTGATTATTTCTGAGATAAGAGCTAAGCTAGTTTTGAAAAGAATTCGTTTCGCATTAGAAGAAGTTACAGCAGCAGAGGTCAGTGTAAATGCGATTGGTATTACCCCAGAGTCGCGGCATCTCTTCAGGAAGGTGAGAGACTCGATCAGCTGAGCTTTCTTATCCCGGAGTTTGTTGAAGGATCTTAAAGTTAAGTGAAAACTTTCCCCGTAGTAGGTATTGTTAGGTATTGTTTACCTACGTGACTTTACCCAATAGAACCAAAGAGTATGGATCCTTGCAGTCACGAAAGCTTCAAATCTAGAATTTACCGATAGAACCAAAGAGTATAATTGTACCATTGGAACCTCCTTTGCCAGTAGCAAAATATAATCATTGGTGTTTTACCCTTTCATCCGGCAACAAAACTGACGCCTTTTTTTTACAAGGAGTCTTTCGGCGTCATCTGGTCCAACACCAACGTGAGACTAAGGGGCTCTAAGGAAAGCTGCCTCGGGTGTGGACCAATCAATTTGAAGGACAGTGCCACATATCATTATCAGGTAATTGTGGTAAATGCAAACATGAGTCCTTGTAAAAAAAAAAAGGTGCCAGATGAAATGGTAAAACACCAATTATCAGTATAACTGTAATTCGCTTTGCGTGCGCGTAATGACCGCGTGACCCCTATAACAACAACGCTGCCGCTGCCGCCGCTGCTGTATTCGTTCAGCAAGTCACCACCACGTGACAAAGAAATTTCGCGCACAACCTGCGGGTTTGGAGATGCGCCTTTTTTTTTTAAAAAAATTCTCTTTACCAGACGTCCCGTAGAGTAGTGAGTTGCGACAAACGAGCCTTTGGCGATGGAGCAAAATCTGCGCCGCTCGCCGCCACGGAGCTGGCTGGACGCGGCGAGGGTGAGCGGAAGTTCGAGCGACGATGATTTTAAAGGCTGCCTTGACGACATCAGCGGCGAGGATAAATTGTGGTTCATTTGGTGGCGTGCGACTTTGTGTCTGTGTGTCTGAGTGAGTGTGTGTTTGTGTGTAATGAGCGCGACTCCGATCGTAACGCCGCTGTATTCGTCTGGCGAGCAGAAGACAAAGCAGCTGGGAAGAGCACCGGACAAATCGCGTTTGGGGGGCGCGGGGGGGGGGGGAGTGGGGGTCTTGACCAAAACGTAGAACGGTTCGTTCTAAGTTAAAACAATAATCACCGTTAAATTTTGATCTAAAGCTTTCGTGACTGCAGCAATTCATATTCTTTCTTAGTTCCCTCGGTAAAGTCACCACGTTGAAGGGAAACAACGAGTCACGTTGAAGGGAAACATCAAAATAATAATAAAAAAATATATACATGTTTTATTATTTTGTTGTTTCCCTTCAAAGTGACTTTACCGAGGGAACCGAGACTAACAATCACCGCTGTTCAACTCACGACCGTGAAGCCCCCTTGCCGTGCGTTCGCGTGTAGCGCCGCAACGAAGTCAAGCAAAAAAAAAAAAACCCACCACCGCCTCGTGCGTGGACGAGCGGAGTGAATTCTCCTTGGCCACGTCGGCGGGCGAGGCACCGTGGTTTCGTTTGGGCCCACGAGGAGCTCGGCCACCTTTGGCAAGGGCCAGAGTTTGTCGCACTGCCGGTGGATGGGCCAGCGAGCCCGCCCGGGCGCGCGGATGCTGGCGCTCGCGAAGAGCCTTCGCTTAGAGTGGCGGATGCACATCGAGCGTCACGTGCAGATGAAAGGAGTGGGCGGACGTCATGCGTCAAAGATCACCAAGGTTTCACCCCCGTGTAGCGGTGGCAAGTGCCGTTTAGCGAGCGGCGCCTATGAAGGCCGGGAACGGTTTCACGAAGGGGGGTGGGTGGCTACCAGCATCGCGCCCGACCGCCCTTTGTCTCCCCCCAGTGGCGGCGTTGACTACACACCGCACCGGGTAACTCATTTGAGGCTGAGTCGACCTAGGGGGAGGGCCCGGGACCGGTTCAGATAATCGTCACTGGTGGTGTTGGTGGCCGCGGAGCGGGAATCGAACGCCGGGTCGCCGAGTTCATAGCGCAGCGTAGCGCTAACCGCTACACTATCGCCCCCCTACATACATACTCACGCATACACAGGTAAGACATATATAAACACACACACACATATAGTATACATGCACACATTTTAAAGGCGTAGATTTCCGGTATAGCTTTAACCGAATGTTGGGGTTAAATGCTGGTTGGGAGGACCTATAAAGGCCGGCACGGCATATGAGGGATGTGTGGTCAGAACCAGGCCCTGCCGCCTCACCCACTCACCTACTCACTCACCTACTTACTGACCCATTCACTCACCCACTCATCCTTTTAATCACTCACCAACTCACACACCCATTCACATACCCGTTCACCCACCCACCCACTCACTCATTTACCCTATCACCCACCCACTCATTCACCCACTAACTCACTCACCCACCCACTCATCCTCTCAATCACTCACCAACTCACACACCCATTCACACACCCGTTCACCCACCCACTCACACATTTACCCTATAACTCACCCACTCATTCACCCACCAACTCACTCACCCACCCACTCATCCTCTCAATCACTCACCAACTCACACACCCATTCACACACCCGTTCACCCACCCACTCACTCATTTACCCTATCACTCACTCACCCACCCACTCATCCTCTCAATCACTCACCCACTCACACACACCCATTTACACACCCGTTCACCCATCCACTCACCCATTTACCCTATCACTCACCCATTCATTCACCCACCAACTCACTCACCCACCCACTCATCCTTTCAATCACTCACCCATTCACACACACCCATTTACACACCCGTTCACCCACCCACTCACTCATTCACCCTATCACTCACCCACTCATTCACCCTCCAACTCACTCACCCACCCACTCATCCTCTCAATCACTCACCCACACACACACACTCATTTACACACCCACCCACCACTCACTCATTTACCCTATCACTCACCCACTCATTCACCCACCAACTCACTCACCCACCCACTCATCCTTTCAATCACTCACCCAGTCACACACACCCATTCACACACCCGTTCACCCACCCACTCACCCATTTACCCTATCACTCACCCACTCATTCACCCACTAACTCACTCACCCACCCACTCATCCTCTCAATCACTCACCAACTCACACACCCATTCACACACCCGTTCACCCACCCACTCACTCATTCACCCTATCACTCACCCACTCATTCACCCACCAACTCACTCACTCACCCACCTACTCATCCTCTCAATCACTCACCCACTCACACACACCCATTTACACACCCGTTCACCCACCCACTCACCCGTTTACCCTATCACTCACCCACTCATTCACCCACCAACTCACTCACCCACCCACTCATCCTCTCAATCACTCACCCACTCACACACACCCATTTACACACCTGTTCACCTACCCATTTACCCTATCACTCACCCACTCATTCACCCACCAACTCACTCACCCACCCACTCATCCTCTCAATCACTCACCCACTCACACACACCCATTTACATACCCGTTCACCCACCCATTTACCCATTTACCCTATCACTCACCCACTCATTCACCCACCAACTCACTCACCCACCCACTCATCCTCTCAATCACTCACCCACTCACACACACTCATTTACACACCTGTTCACCTACCCATTTACCCTATCACTCACCCACTCATTCACCCACCAACTCACTCACCCACCCACTCATCCTTTCAATCACTCACCCAGTCACACACACCCATTTACACACCCGTTCACCCACCCACTCACCCATTTACCCTATCACTCACCCACTCATTCACCCACCAACTCACTCACCCACCCACTCATCCTCTCAATCACTCACACACACACTCATTTACACACCCGTTCACCCACCCACTCACTCATTCACCCTATCACTCACCCACTCATTCACCCACCAACTCACTCACCCACCCACTCATCCTCTCAATCACTCACCCACACACACACACACTCATTTACACACTCACTAAAAGACAAAGATCCCCCCTGAATAGCCTGTAACAGACTTTTGTGGGCAAATGTTTCTAGTAGCGGGTAGCACTCACTCATCCACGCACTCACTCACTCACCTACTCACTCACTCACTCACCCGTTCACGCACTCACTCAAACACAAACATTCCTCTATAGCCTGCAACAGACTGTCGGGTGTAAGTGCTGTTAGTAGTGAGTAGCAGAGCCTATGAAGGCCGGGCGGACGATGCGGGCGGTGTGACTAACACCACGCCCGGCCGCCTTTGTCTCTCTCCTTGGGACACGCCACCCAAGCAATCACGTTCGGGATCCGTCCCTCGAGTCTCGGCCAGTTCTGCGACGTGCTTGCAAGCGGCGGCGCTGTTGTTCCCGAGATTCAGAGAGCCCGACTTCATTTCGCATTCGTCACGGGATGGTACTCGGAAGACTCGTGCAGCAAAAAAAAAAAACACTCACAAATTTTGACTTAAAGCTTTCGTGACTGCAGTAATTCATATTCTTAGTTTTTTCGGTAAAGTCACCACGTTGAAGAGAAACAACAAAATAATAAAAAATATATATATAAAAATAAATTTACGCAAACCAACACACCTGAAGATGACCGTTTGTGTTATGGTCGAAACGTCGTGAGAATTTTTTTATTGTTTTATATATATATTTATATATTATTTTGTTGTTTCTCTTCAACGTGACTTCACCGAAAAAACTAAGGATACACTCACAAATGTTCTTACTTACCGGTGTTGTTGCAGTATCCCGGGTGTGTCGAGTGAATATCACCCCCCCCCCCAACCACCCTTCGCCGGTGCCAGACGGCAATACAGCGGGGGGTTGTGAGCAATGCCATGGAGGGAAGGCCAATTTCATAGTTCATAGTTAGTCCATTTATTTTGGTATAGAGCCCTGTGAGCCATTCGGCTCTTGAATCGGAGTGCAACCGCAACGAGCAAAGAACATGAACAAGAAAAGATCTTAAAGCGACTGTGTGTGTGTTGACTGTGCAAACAGAAAATACGGGAAAAAAAAACCCATCAAAATATTCGTGAAATAGCACCGTTACACCAACGCTGTGTGCGAAAATCCCAGTGGGATGCATGTCAAATAACAACAACAACCACAACAACCACAAGACAACTTAGATTAAGGCCATCAGTCTAACTCCGTACTACAATAAACAACCACAAGAAGACTTAGATTAAGGCCATCAGTCTAACTCCGTACTACAATAAACAACCACAAGACAACTAAGATTAAGGCCATCAGTCTAACTCCGTACTACAACAATAGCCACAAGACAACTAAGATTAAGGCCATCAGTCTAACTCCGTACTACAACAACAACAACCACAAGACAACTTAGATTAAGGCCATCAGTCTAACTCCATACTACAACAACAACAACCACAAGAAAACTTAGATTAAGGCCATCAGTCTAACTCCATACTACAACAACAACAACCACAAGACAACTTAGATTAAGGCCATCAGTCTAACTCCGTACTACAATAAACAACCACAAGAAAACTTAGATTAAGGCCATCAGTCTAACTCCGTACTACAACAACAACAACAAGAAAACTTAGATTAAGGCCATCAGTCTAACTCCGTACTACAACAATAGCCACAAGACAACTAAGATTAAGGCCATCAGTCTAACTCCGTACTACAACAACAACAACCACAAGACAACTTAGATTAAGGCCATCAGTCTAACTCCGTACTACAATAAACAACCACAAGAAAACTTAGATTAAGGCCATCAGTCTAACTCCGTACTACAATAAACAACCACAAGAAAACTTAGATTAAGGCCGTCAGTCTAACTCCGTACTACAATAAACAAAAACATGGCCAAAAACAAAACAGAAAACGTTTTCGAAATCACCAAAACCAAAAGCCATAAATGCAATGTAACAGTGATCATAGGGACTGTGACCGAATTTTTAACAATAAACTACGTAAACAAATTATAACACCAAAATCTAGAGCCGTATTTTTGAGGCCACTGAATAGCAGCGGCAGCTAGGGGTTGTAACAACTCCTCTAGAGCAGTTTCGAGCGAAGATCTCACAGGTAGCGATTCGAGTTTTGCCAGTTAAAGTCACGTAGAATGAGAATAAAATAATAAATTGAATATTATTGTGTTATTTTATTTTTATTTTATCAATTTATTATTTTATTCTCATTCTACGTGGGTGGTGACTTTACCGAAAGAACCAAAGAAGATGAATCATTGCAGTCACGAAAGCTTTAAATCGAAAGTTTCGCCAGTTAATTGGCAAAATCGTCTCCACCGATTCACGGCGCTTGTTGACACCGCAGCGGCCTAAGCGGCGACTCTTGATGTGTGCGAGGATCTGGGAGCGGCCCCCCTCCACTTCAATGAAACTCCCGCTAAACCACGAGCGATATTCAGAAGAAAGCTTGTGCCGGAGGCCCCGGGGAGGGGATGGGAGTCAGGTGTCTATGACGTCTCCATGGCCAAAAAACCCCCCATTTTTGGCTGAGCAAGGAGTTTGAATCCTTGCTCTTGCAGTGCACTAGCTCCTGCAAAAAGGCGAGGGGTGGACGTTCCTTCGCTCGGGGTTAAAGAGGCTGCCACACACCAAAAAAAAGGGGAGTGAGCGGATCTTCTTCTGAACAAAATGATTGAAAGGGGGGTGTGGGAGCACAGCGGTGAGGTGTGGCGAGGTTAACACGTAGACTTCCGTGACCAATATCGTCCACAATGTTTCATTTAAACCCGCCACCACCCAAAAAACAGAGCCAACTAGTAATGTTTCGATTGAAAGCTTTCGTGACTGCAATGATTCATCTTCTTTGGTTCTTTCGGTAAAGTCACCACCACCACCACCACCACGTAGAATGAGAATAAAATAATAAATTGATAAAATAAAATGACACGATAATAATATTCTCACACGACGTTTCGGCCACAACACAAGCGGCCTTCATCAGGTAAAGGGACGAGATTCATCTTCTTTGGTTCTTTCGGTAAAGTCACCACCCACGTAGAATGAGAATAAAATAATAAATTGATAAAATAAAATAACACGATAATAATATTCTCACACGACGTTTCGGCCACAACACAAGCGGCCTTCATCAGGTGAAGGGGGCGAGACTGTCTGGTAGGACAGCGCTGGAGTGAAAGAGCCACGTTCAGATCACGACCTTTAAGCTGTGTGAGAGGAAACAAAGCGCCCTCAACTTTAGCTAACAGCTTAAAGGCCGTGATCTGAACGTGGCTCTTTCACTCCAGCGCTGTCCTACCAGACAGTCTCGCCCCTTCACCTGATGAGGGCCGCTTGTGTTGTGGCCGAAACGTCGTGAGAATATTATTGTGTTATTCCAACTAGTAATGGTTGTCACGTAAACAGAGCACAGCACAAGAGCGCAGAAGGGTGGTCTACACAGCTACGCCTCTATATAAGGAATGAAACTGGTGGACTTCTCCACAAATCTGGCTGTCACCTGATGAAGCTGGTTGTAATTACCGGCGAAACGTCGTTACTCAGACTGTAAATGTTGTGGCTTGGCTCTCCAACACACAACCGGTGTTGCTGTGCTAGTATACTACACTATACACTACTATACACTATACACTACTACACTATACACTACTATACACTACTATACACTATACACTACTATACACTATACACTACTATACACTATACACTACTATACACTACACTACTATACACTACTATACACTTTACACTACTACACTATGCACTACACTATTATACACTACACTATGCACTACTATACACTACACTATACACTACTATACACTACACTATACACTACTATACACTATACACTACACTATACACTACTATACACTACATTATACACTACACTATACACTGGTGCTGTACTGGTGACGAATTGGCCACGTTCTGTTTACGTGACAACCCTTACTAGTTAGCTGTGTCGGGTGGTGGCGGGTTTTAATGACATTTCCATATTAACGTGATTGAACCCAAATACAATCTCTATTATAGAGGTGCGGTAAGCTATAAGTCCCAGGATACTGTGGGCTCGCCTTCCCATCAAGCAGAGACGAGGATTGGTGGTCGTGGTTACTTATGCCCCCACCGAAGACGAACATCAGTGGGAGGGATGCAGGCAAGGCCGATGAGTCAGATGCCTTCTATGAAATCCTGTCTTAGGTGCTGGCTAAAGTGGCCCCTCGGGATAGTCATCCTTTTGGGCGATGTTAATGCCATCATGCAGGCAGCTGGTCTGGAATTAAATGAAGGCATGGGCCGGATCAGCTGAATAACGATGGGAGGAGGCTACTAGATTGTTGTGCAGCGTATGGGCTTGTAATTACCAACACGCTGTTCCGGCATTGGCGCATCCACACAACATAATGGAGTCCAACATCTGCTGGACTATATAGTGGCAGAACAGCGGATTCAGGCCCATGTCCTTGACACCAGGACCTATCGTGGAGCTGCTCTGCCCACTGACCATCAGCTTGTCATCTGTAAGATGCGCCTGCCATTCTTCCACTCCGGTGGTGGGTGTGCATCCAGGACCCCATTCAAATCCACAGTGGCTTGGTCTCAGCTAGCTGATGAACGTTTTAAGCAAGAATGTAATCATCGCTTGCAGCTGTGGATGGCATCGCCCCCCACTCTTCCTGATGCCGAGGGGAAATGGGCGAGGTTTAGGACTGTGGCTCATGCAGCTGCATTGGCTGCTTTGGGTACACGGTCCAGACCTCCCCAGAGATCCTGGCTGACGGAGGAGGTGTTCAGGCTGGCTGAGAAAAAAACGACAGGCCCACTCTCACCGTCTACAACATCCCACGTCAGAGAATGAGGAGGCTTACCGCAGCCTTCGTTCAGAGGTTCAGAGAGCCGTGAGGCGCTGCATTGATGGGTGGTGGTTCCTGGTTGCTGAGGAGAAGGAGTCTGCCTCAGTAGCCCGTGATCACAAATCACTCTTTAACTCCATCAAAAAAGTTACTTGCGGCAACTACACCTATCACCATCATTCGTGGAAAGAAAAGTGTTTCCGATCTCCAACCGCCAGGAACAGGCTTGCAGATTTGCTGAGCATTTCTGTGAGGTCTTGTTGGAGGGGAAACCCCTCAGCTTGGGAAACAGCATGGGGAAAAAATGGGGATTAACCTGCTGAGGCTGCCATGCCTCAAATATTGTAAGAAGAAGTCACCCCCTGTGATGGGCTGGCTGAAGTGCCATCTGCTGAGGAAGTACTGAAGGCGATCCAGAGTCTGAGACCAGGGAAATCACCGGGTAGAGATGATCTCCCAAGCGAAATGCTGAGGGAGGGTGGCGTTTTTATGCAGACAGCCCTACGTGACATAATAACAGTCTGGACGAATGGAAGTTTGCACAGAATTTGAACGATGCCCTTGTGGTCCCCCTCTCTGTAAGAAGGGGGACCGCACAGACTGTAACAGCTATAGGAGAATCTCCTAACAGCTACGCTGAGGAGAGGCTTACAGAGCCCCAATGCGGTTTCAGTCCAGGGCGGTCCTGCACATATGCCAAATTTTCTGTCCGTCATCTACAGCAAAGGTGTAGGGAATTCCAACAGGATCTATATCTCTGCTTTATTGACGTGGTCAAGGCCTATGATACCTTCAACAGGCCAGGGCACTGGGCTGTTCTTCGTGCTTGTGGAGTCTCTGACTCACTGCTCACAATTATTAAGGCAGGCCCGATTAAAACTACGTGGCCAGGAGTCAGAACCGTTCCCTGTTCACCTTGGTACGCAGCAGGGATGTCCTCTGACTGCCACATTAGATAATATATTTTTCGATCACGTAGTTAGTGAAGCCTTTGAGGGCTGTACTAGAGGAATTTCCATTTGGTACAGATATAATGGGAGGCTGATCGATGCCCGGGTGCGGTCAAGGGATGGCTCCCTATTGCTCAACCATGTTACATATGACGATGATCTGGTGATTGCTGCTCACTCAGAGGAGGAATTGGAGGCACTGCTGCTGAATCTGGAGCGTGCCACTTAGAGTTGTTATCTTACAATCAGCCTACCAAACTAAGCACTTGCCTGGGTACGTTGTACCATCGGACACTCCACCCCCACAACTCCCAATTGGTGATGGGACAGTTGTGGAGAGAGTGGATAGCTTTCCATACCTGGGCAGTGTGCTCATGACCTGCTCCGGTTTTTACAGCAGAGGTGTCACTCCGAATTATTCGAGCGGCAATATCTTTTCATCGGCTGCGTAACACTGGGTGGAAGGAACCTGGTCTGTTACTCGACACGAAGCTTCAGGTTTTCACGGCCACGGTCATTCCCTTTCCAACTCTACTTTTGCGAAACGTGGACTCTCTGAACGGAACATCTTCGCCAGTTAGAAACATTTAGGCTGGCCTGCCTACGATCCATCCTGGGTTTAACCAGACTGGATTGTGTGAGGAGCTCACAAATCCTTGAAAGATCTGGGCAGGGTCCCATCGGTGAGCTCCTCCGGCGGGCAAGGCTGCGATGGCTGGGTCATGTAGCCCACATGCCCAGCCACCGCATGCCGAAACAGCTTTTGTTCGGCCGGATTGAGGGGGCTAAACGGGCGCGGCACGGGCTAGAGAAGAGATGGAGTGATGTGGTACAGGAGGACGTGGAGCTGAGTGGACTTGCCGATGACTGGTACCAGCGGTGTCAAGATCGGCCTCTGTGGAGGAGGCTCGTGAAGGACGCTACTGGGCAGTTGGAGGCAGTCGCCCTGCAACAACAACGGAGGGCGGAGGAGCGACGCTCACAACAACGAGCGGAGCGCCGGGTGGCTAAAGCACAGCAGATTGGCACAGTAGGGGGCACAGGTGGTGCATCAGCCAGTCATCTCAGTCAGTCGACCCGTGGCACCTGGGTCTGCCCCGTGACCTCCTGCCAGCGGGCGTTCGACACTTCACGTGGCCTCAGGGTGCACATAGCCTGGCACAAGCGTCGTGGTGACGTCACCGCCACTTAGTGGCGAATGGCGGTTGTTATGTGTGTGTATGTGTGTGTATGTATGTGTATATGTGTGTGTATGTGTGTGTATGTGTTAGTATGTGTGTGTATGTGTGTGTATGTATGTGTGTATGTATGTGTGTGTGTATGTGTGTGTCTGCGTGTATGTGTGTGTATGTGTGTGTGTCTGCGTGTATGTGTGTGTATGTGTGTGTGTATGTGTGTGTATGTATGTGTGTGTATGTGTGTGTATATATGTGTGTGTCTGCGTGTGTATGTGTGTGTATGTCTGTGTATGTGTGTGTATGTGTGTGTGTGTATGTGGCCTCAGGGTGCACATAGCCTGGCACAAGCGTCGTGGTGACGTCACCGCCACTTAGTGGCGAATGGCGGTTGTTGTTGTTGTATGTATGTGTGTGTATGTATGTGTGTGTATGTGTGTATGTATGTGTGTATGTGTGTATGTATGTGTGTATGTATGGGTATATGTGTGTATGTATATGTGTGTGTATGTGTGTATGTGTGTGTGTATGTGTGTGTGTGTATGTGTGTGTGTGCATGTGTGTGTATGTATGTGCATGTGTGTGTATGTATGTGTATGTATATGTGTGTATGTGTGTGTATGTATGTGTATGTGTGTGTATGTATATGTGTGTGTGTGTATGTATGTGTGTGTATGTATGTGTGTATGTATGTGTGTGTATGTGTGTGTGTGTATGTGTGTGTGTATGTGTGTGTATGTGTGTGTATGTGTATGTATATGTGTGTATATGTGTGTGTATGTAGTGTGTGTGTATGTGTGTGTATGTGTGTGTCTGCGTGTATGAATGTCTCTCTGTGCGAGCGAGCGAGCTCGAGAGAGAGAGAGGGGGGAGGGGAGAGACACATTCCAGCGCTCCGTATTTATGTCTCTGTCTCCTTTCCTTCTTTGGTCTCTTTCTGCCGAATGGCCACTCTCTTAAATCCATATTCGGGCAATCGCCTCTCCCTCCATTCCTACCACGAGTCTCTCTCTCCCCCCCCCCCTCTCTCTCTCTGTATACAGACTCTCTACCCTCTCTACTCCCTCTATATACACACCCCCCACCTCTCTCTCTATATACAAACTCTCTCTCTCATTCTCTCTCTCTATATATAAACTCTCTCTGTCTTTTAAAAAAAAACATTTTTTTTCGATCAGACGAAACAAGAAGATACTCGGTGCATCTTCTTTGGTTCTTTCGGTAAAGTCGCCACCACGCAGAATGAGAATAAAAATAATAAATTTATAAAATAAAATAACGCGATAATATTATCACGATTTTTTCGGCCACAACACAAGCGGCCTTCATCAGGTGAAGGGACCAGGCTGTCTGACAGTCCCTCCCGAAACGGTCGTGAGAATTTTATCGCGTTATTTTATAGGAATAGGTTTTTACCCTTTTAACTGGCACAAAAAAACTGACACCTTTATAAAAGGGGATCGTGTTGGCAATAACCACAACACAAGCAGTCAAAAATGCAAACAAAAAGAGACAACTCTGATAATAATATTATGCACTGTCCTTGAATTTGATTGGTCCACACCCGAGACGGCTTTTCTTAGAGCCCCTTTAGTCTCTCCACTGGTGTTGGACCAGAAGACGCCAAAAGGCGTACAACTCAAAAACATCGCACTATCAGAGTTATTGATGGTGCTCGGGGTGAGCACTTACATTATGAGACCTCCTTTGCCAGTAACAAGATATAGTAATAGGGCCTTGCCCTTTTAACTGGCACAAAAACTGACACCTTTATTCAAGGCATCATGTTTGCAATAACCACAACACAAGCAGTCAAAAATGCAAACAAAAAGAGACAACTCTGATAATGATATTATTGGCACTGTCCTTGAAATTGATTGGTCCACACCCGAGACGGCTTTTCTTTAGAGCCCCTTAGTCTCTCCACTGGTGTTGGACCAGAAGACGCCAAAAGGCGTACAACTCAAAAAACAGCAGCGCACTATCAGAGTTATTGAGGGCTAGGAATGAGCATTTACACTATGATACCTCCTTTGCCAGTAACAAGATATAGGAATAGGTTTTTACCCTTTTAACTGGCACAAAAAACTGACACCTTTATTCAAGGCATCATTTTTGCAATAACCACAACACAAGCAGTCAAAAATGCAAACAAAAATAGACAACTCTGATAATGATATTGGCACTGTCCTTGAATTTGATTGGTCCACACCCGAGACGGCTTTTCTTAGAGCCCCTTTAGTCTCTCCACTGGTGTTGGAAGAGAAGACGCCAAATTCAAGGACAGTGCCAATATTATTATCAGAGTTGTCTTTTTTGTTTGCATTTTGACTGCTTGTGTTGTGGTTATTGCAAACATGACGCCTTGAATAAAGGTGTCAGTTTTTGTGCCAGTTAAAATGGTAAAAACCAATTCCTATATCTTGTTACTGGCAAAGGAGGTCTTGTAATGCGTTATTTTATTTTAATCAATTTATTATTTTTTATTCTCATTCTACGTGGTGGCGGCGACTTTTACCGAAAGAACCATAGAAGATGAAATTCTTGCGGTCACGAAAGCTTTAAATCGAAAGGTGCTCGGTGTAGTCCGGCGCTGTGCTTCGTTCATCATTTCGTTTGTAATTTTTGTAACGCTTTTTTTTTTGCTTTGTGTAAATGTTAACGTAGCTATTTCTGTGACCAGTCACAAGCTAATCACTCAGCTATTTCAATGCTAAATTCTATGCTAATTCCTTTGTCAAGGGGTGCCTCTGCGGATGTGTATACTTTAACTTTAACATAGCTATTTCTGTGACCAGTCACAAGCTAATCACTCAGCTATTTCAATGATAAATTATCCTTCATTTGATTTGTACTAGGTGCCTCTGTGGATGTGTAGGCTTTGACTTTAACACAGCCATTTCTGTGACCAGTCACAAGATAATCCCTCAGCTATTTCAATGCTAAATTCTCCTGTTTGATTTGTACTAGGTGCCTCTGTGGATGTTGTAGGCTTTGACTTTAACACAGCAATTTCTGTGACCAGTCACAAGCTAATCACTCAGCTATTTCAATGCTAAATTCTATGCTAATTCCTTTGTCAAGGGGTGCCTCTGCGGATGTGTATACTTTAACTTTAACATAGCTATTTCTGTGACCAGTCACAAGCTAATCACTCAGCTATTTCAATGCTAAATTCTATGCTAATTCCTTTGTCAAGGGTTGCCTCTGCGGATGTGTATGCTTTGACTTTAACACAGCCATTTCTGTGACCAGTCACAAGCTAATCACTCAGCTATTTCAATGATAAATTATCCTTCATTTGATTTGTACTAGGTGCCTCTGTGGATGTGTAGGCTTTGACTTTAACACAGCCATTTCTGTGACCAGTCACAAGATAATCCCTCAGCTATTTCAATGCTAAATTCTCCTGTTTGATTTGTACTAGGTGCCTCTGTGGATCTGTATGCTTGGACTTTAACATAGCTATTTCTGTGACCAGTTACAAGCTAATCACTCAGCTATTTCAATGCTAAATTCTCCTGTTTGATTTGTACTAGGTGCCTCTGTAGATGTGTAGGCTTTGACTTTAAACATAGCCATTTCTGTGACCTGTTACAAGCTAATCACTCAGCTATTTCAATGCTAAATTATCCTGTTTGATTTGTACTAGGTGCCTCTGTGGATGTGTAGGCTTTGACTTTAACATAACTATTTCTGTGACCAGTTACAAGCTAATCACTCAGCTATTTCCATGCTAAATTCTCCTGTTTGATTTGTACTAGGTGCCTCTGCGGATGTGTATGCTTTGACTTTAACATAGCTATTTCTGTGACCAGTCACAAGCTAATCTCTCAGCTATTTCAATGATAAATTCTCCTGTTTGATTTGTACTAGGTGCCTCTGTAGATGTTGTAGGCTTTGACTTTAACATAGCCATTTCTGTGACCAGTCACAAGCTAATCACTCAGCTATTTCAATGCTAAATTCTACGCTAATTCCTTTGTCAAGTGGTGCCTCTGCGGATGTGTATGCTTTGACTTTAACATAGCCATTTCTGTGACCAGTTACAAGCTAATCACTCAGCTATTTAAATGCTAAAGTCTATGCTAATTCCTTTGTCAAGGGGTGCCTCTGCGGATGTATATGCTTGGACTTTAACATAGCCATTTCTGTGACCAGTTACAAGCTAATCACTCAGCTATTTAAATGCTAAAGTCTAAGCTAATTCCTTTGTCAAGGGGTGCCTCTGCGGATGTGTATACTTTGACTTAGCTATTTCAATGTTAAATTCTATGCTAATTCCTTTGTCAAGGGGTGCCTCTGTAGATGTTGTAGGCTTGGACTTTAACATAGCCATTTCTGTGACCAGTCACAAGCTAATCACTCAGCTATTTCAATGCTAAATTCTCCTGTTTGATTTGTACTAGGTGCCTCTGTGGATGTTGTAGGCTTTGACTTTAACATAGCCATTTCTGTGACCAGTCACAAGCTAATCACTCAGCTATTTCAATGCTAAATTCTCCTGTTTGATTTGTACTAGGTGCCTCTGTGGATGTTGTAGGCTTTGACTTTAACATAGCCATTTTTGTGACCAGTCACAAGCTAATCACTCAGCTATTTCAATGCTAAATTCTACGCTAATTCCTTTGTGAAGGGGTGCCTCTGTGGATGTGTAGGCTTGGACTTTAACATAGCCATTTCTGTGACCAGTCACAAGCTAATCACTCAGCTATTTCAATGCTAAATTCTACGCTAATTCCTTTGTCAAGGGGTGCCTCTGCGGATGTGTAGGCTTTGACTTTAACATAGCCATTTCTGTGACCAGTCACAAGCTAATCACTCAGCTATTTCAATGCTAAATTCTCCTGTTTGATTTGTACTAGGTGCCTCTGTGGATGTGTAGGCTTTGACTTTAACATAGCCATTTCTGTGACCAGTTACAAGCTAATCACTCAGCTATTTCAAGGCTAAATTCTATGCTAATTCCTTTGTCAAGGGATGCCTCTGCGGATGTGTATGCTTGGACTTTAACATAGCCATTTCTGTGACCAGTTACAAGCTAATCACTCAGCTATTTAAATGCTAAATTCTATGCTAATTCCTTTGTCAAGGGGTGCCTCTGCGGATGTGTATGCTTAGACTTTAACATAGCCATTTCTGTGACCAGTTACAAGCTAATCACTCAGCTATTTCAATGCTAAATTCTATGCTAATTCCTTTGTCAAGGGGTGCCTCTGCGGATGTGTATACTTTGACTTAGCTTTTTCAATGCTAAATTCTATGCTAATTCCTTTGTCAAGGGGTGCCTCTGCGGATGTGTATGCTTTAACTTTAACATAGCTATTTCTGTGACCAGTCACAAGCTAATCACTCAGCTATTTCAATGCTAAATTCTATGCTAATTCCTTTGTCATAGGGGTACCTCTGCGGATGTGTATACTTTGACTTAGCTATTTCAAGGCTAAATTCTATGCTAATTCCTTTGTCAAGGGGCTTGGTCTTCTTTATCTTCTCACACAGCTTAAAGGTCGCGGTCTGAGCTTGTGGCTTTTCTCACTCCAGCGCTGTCCTACCAGACAGTCTCGTCCCTTCACCTGATGAAGGCCGCTTGTGTTGTGGCCGAAACGTCGTGAGAATTTTATTGTTATTTTATTTTTCAACTTACGTGACTTTACCCAATAGAACCAAAGAGTATGGATCCTAGCAGTCACGAAATCTTCAAATCTAGAATTTATGTAAACCCCCCACCCCACACCCACCCCACCCCAAACCCCCCATCTTTAGTTTTTAAATGCAAAGATTTCACGAAAGATTCCACGTTCTGCTCACTTTACTCACCCCCTCTCTCTCTCTCTCTTTCTATACCCCGCTGCGGTGACCTCCCGGGGGTCAGAGACTCGAAACGTTTACACACCGCGCCAGGTACTCATTTGAGGCTGAGTCGACCTAGGGGAGGCCCGGGACCGGTTCAGATAATCGTCACCGGTGGTGTTGGTGGCCGTGAGCGGGAATCGAACCCGGGTCGCCGGGTTCATGGCGCAGCGTAGCGCTAACCGCTGCACCACCGCTCCCCACGCCACGTGACACACACACGTGACACACACACGTGACACACACACGTGACACACACACGTGACACACACACACACGTGTCGGTGATGTCCAGCGCGTGTTCTTAGAACGCTGGGTAGCCGGACAAGCCCCTCTCTGTACCGGCGTGGACGGCACCACCTCCTCACGTTTTGAAGCTTTTCGTGACTGGCAAGGATTCATCTTCTTTGGTTCTTTCGGTAAAGTCGCCACCACGTTTTGCTGGTGACTTTGTGTGTTGTTTGTGTTGATGGTGACTTTGTGTGTTGTTTGTGTTGCTGGTGACTTTGTGTGTTGTTTGTGTTGCTGGTGACTTTGTGTATTTGTGTTGCTGGTGACTTTGTGTGTTGTTTGTGTTACTGGTGACTTTGTGTGTTGTTTGTGTTGCTGGTGACTGGTGTTTGTGTTGCTGGTGACTTTGTGTGTTGTTTGTGTTGCTGGTGACTTTGTGTATTTGTGTTGCTGGTGACTCTGTGTGTTGTTTGTGTTGCTGGTGACTTTGCGTGTTGTTGTGTTGCTGCTGACTTTGTGTGTTGTTTGTTGTTGCTGCTGACTTTGTGTGTTGTTTGTGTTGCTGCTGACTTTGTGTGTTGTTTGTGTTGCTGGTGACTTTGTGTGTTGTTTGTGTTGCTGGTGACTTTGCGTGTTGTTTGTGTTGCTGGTGACTTTGTGTGTTGTTTGTGTTGCTGGTGACTTTGAGTATTTGTGTTGCTGGTGACTTTGTGTGTTGTTTGTGTTGCTGGTGACTTTGTGTGTTGTTTGTGTTGCTGGTGACTTTGAGTATTTGTGTTGCTGGTTACTTTGTGTGTTGTTTGTGTTGCTGGTGACTTTGAGTATTTGTGTTGCTGGTGACTTTGTGTGTTGTTTGTGTTGCTGGTGACTTTGTGTGTTGTTTGTGTTGCTGGTGACTTTGTGTGTTGTTTGTGTTGCTGGTGACTTTGTGTGTTGTTTGTATTGCTGGTGACTTTGTGTGTTGTTTGTGTTGCTGGTGACTTTGTGTGTTGTTTGTGTTGCTGGTGACTTTGTGTGTTGTTTGTGTTGCTGGTGACTTTGTGTGTTGTTTGTGTTGCTGGTGACTTTGTGTATTTGTGTTGCTGGTGACTTTGTGTGTTGTTTGTGTTGCTGGTGACTTTGTGTGTTGTTTGTGTTGCTGGTGACTTTGTGTGTTGTTTGTGTTGCTGGTGACTTTGTGTGTTGTTTGTATTGCTGGTGACTTTGTGTGTTGTTTGTGTTGCTGGTGACTTTGTGTGTTGTTTGTGTTGCTGGTGACTTTGTGTGTTGTTTGTGTTGCTGGTGACTTTGTGTGTTGTTTGTGTTGCTGGTGACTTTGTGTGTTGTTTGTGTTGCTGGTGACTTTGTGTATTTGTGTTGCTGGTGACTTTGTGTGTTGTTTGTGTTACTGGTGACTTTGTGTGTTGTTTGTGTTGCTGGTGACTTTGTGTGTTGTTTGTGTTGCTGGTGACTTGGTGTTTGTGTTGCTGGTGACTTTGTGTGTTGTTTGTGTTGCTGGTGACTTTGTGTATTTGTGTTGCTGGTGACTCTGTGTGTTGTTTGTGTTGCTGGTGACTTTGCGTGTTGTTTGTGTTGCTGCTGACTTTGTGTGTTGTTTGTGTTGCTGCTGACTTTGTGTGTTGTTTGTGTTGCTGGTGACTTTGTGTGTTGTTTGTGTTGCTGGTGACTTTGTGTGTTGTTGTGTTGCTGGTGACTTTGTGTGTTGTTTGTGTTGCTGGTGACTTTGTGTATTTGTGTTGCTGGTGACTTTGTGTGTTGTTTGTGTTACTGGTGACTTTGTGTGTTGTTTGTGTTGCTGGTGACTTTGTGTGTTGTTTGTGTTGCTGGTGACTTTGTGTGTTGTTTGTGTTGCTGGTGACTTTGAGTATTTGTGTTGCTGGTGACTTTGTGTGTTGTTTGTGTTGCTGGTGACTTTGTGTGTTGTTTGTGTTGCTGGTGACTTTGTGTGTTGTTTGTGTTGCTGGTGACTTTGTGTGTTGTTTGTGTTGCTGGTGACTTTGTGTGTTGTTTGTGTTGCTGGTGACTTTGTGTGTTGTTTGTGTTGCTGGTGACTTTGTGTATTTGTGTTGCTGGTGACTTTGTGTATTGTTTGTGTTGCTGGTGACTTTGTGTGTTGTTTGTGTTGCTGGTGACTTTGTGTGTTGTTTGTGTTGCTGGTGACTTTGTGTATTGTTTGTGTTGCTGGTGACTTTGTGTGTTGTTTGTGTTGCTGGTGACTTTGTGTGTTGTTTGTGTTGCTGGTGACTTTGTGTATTGTTTGTGTTGCTGGTGACTTTGTGTGTTGTTTGTGTTGCTGGTGACTTTGTGTGTTGTTTGTGTTGCTGGTGACTTTGTGTGTTGTTTGTGTTGCTGGTGACTTTGTGTGTTGTTTGTGTTGCTGGTGACTTTGTGTTGTTGTTTGTGTTGCTGGTGACTTTGTGTGTTGTTTGTGTTGCTGGTGACTTTGTGTGTTGTTTGTGTTGCTGGTGACTTGGTGTTTGTGTTGCTGGTGACTTTGTGTGTTGTTTGTGTTGCTGGTGACTTTGTGTGTTGTTTGTGTTGCTGGTGACTTTGTGTATTGTTTGTGTTGCTCGTGACTTTGTGTTGTTGTTTGTGTTGCTGGTGACTTTGTGTGTTGTTTGTGTTGCTGGTGACTTTGTGTGTTGTTTGTGTTGCTGGTGACTTTGTGTGTTTGTGTTGCTGGTGACTTTGTGTATTTGTATTGCTGGTGACTTTGTGTGTGTATTTGTGTTGCTGGTGACTTTGTGTATTGTTTGTGTTGCTGGTGACTTTGTGTCTTGTTGTTTGTGTTGCTGGTGACTTTGTGTGTTGTTTGTGTTGCTGGTGACTTTGTGTGTTGTTTGTGTTGCTGGTGACTTTGTGTGTTGTTTGTGTTGCTGGTGACTTTGTGTGTTGTTTGTGTTGCTGGTGACTTTGTGTGTTGTTTGTGTTGCTGGTGACTTTGTGTGTTGTTTGTGTTGCTGGTGACTTTGTGTATTGTTTGTGTTGCTGGTGACTTTGTGTGTTGTTTGTGTTGCTGGTGACTTTGTGTGTTGTTTGTGTTGCTTGTGACTTTGTGTATTTGTGTTGCTGGTGACTTTGTGTTGTTGTTTGTGTTGCTGTTGACTTTGTGTGTTGTTTGTGTTGCTGGTGACTTTGTGTGTTTGTGTTGCTGGTGACTTTGTGTATTTGTATTGCTGGTGAATTTGTGTGTGTATTTGTGTTGCTGGTGACTTTGTGTATTGTTTGTGTTGCTGGTGACTTTGTGTCTTGTTGTTTGTGTTGCTGGTGACTTTGTGTGTTGTTTGTGTTGCTGGTGACTTTGTGTGTTGTTTGTGTTGCTGGTGACTTTGTGTGTTGTTTGTGTTGCTGGTGACTTTGTGTATTGTTTGTGTTGCTGGTGACTTTGCGGGTTTCACGTCTAAATCGCATCCGGTGCTGTTTGCTGCTGGCGGCAATGAAAGTTCTTTTAAAAGTCTAAAAACAAGTCTAGGAACACATTCTCTGCCGCCTCTCTCCAACTCACTCCACTCACTCCCTCTCATCTCTCTCTCTCTCTTTACGAGCTCTCTCTCTCTCGTTCTTTATTTTAACGATCACAGGAGACAAGAAAGATGCTCGGTGTCGTCGGAACTTTGCTCCGATCATCATTTCGTCTTTTAATGCTTTTCTTTACGTAACCCCCAACCCCGTTTTTAAATGAAAGATTGAACAAAAAGATTTCAAGCTCTCTCACTCTCTCTCTCTCTCTCCACACTCTCTCTCTCGCCTCTATTTAAATATCTCTCTCCCTCCCCACTCCTCCCACTCTCTCTCTCTCCACTCTCTCTCTCTCTCCTCTATTTAAATATCTCTCTCCCTCCCCACTCCTCCCACTCTCTCTCTCTCCCCACTCTCTCTCGCCTCTATTTAAATATCTCTCTCCCCACTCTCTCACTCTCTCCCCACTCTCTCTCCCCACTCTCTCTCTCGCCTCTATTTAAATATCTCTCTCCCTCCCCCACTCCTCCCACTCTCTCTCCCCACTCTCTCTCTCTCGCCTCTATTAAATATCTCTCTCCCTCCCCACTCCTCCCACTCTCTCTCTCTCCACTCTCTCTCTCCAGACTCTCTCTCGCCTCTATTTAAATATCTCTCTCCCTCCCCACTCCTCCCACTCTCTCTCTCTCTCCACTCTCTCTCCTCTATTTAAATATCTCTCTCCTTCCCCACTCCTCCCACTCTCTCTCCACTCTCTCTCTGTCTCTCTCCCCACTCACTCTCTCTCTCCTCTATTTAAATATCTCTCTCCCTCCCCACTCCTCCCACTCTCTCTCCCCACTCTCTCTCTCTCGCCTCTATTAAATATCTCTCTCCCTCCCCACTCCTCCCACTCTCTCTCTCTCCACTCTCTCTCTCCAGACTCTCTCTCTCCTCTATTAAATATCTCTCTCCCTCCCCACTCCTCCCACTCTCTCTCCCCACTCTCTCTCTCTCGCCTCTATTAAATATCTCTCTCCCTCCCCACTCCTCCCACTCTCTCTCTCTCTCCACTCTCTCTCTCCATACTCTCTCTCGCCTCTATTTAAATATCTCTCTCCCTCCCCACTCCTCCCACTCTCTCTCTCTCCACTCTCTCTCTCCAGACTCTCTCTCGCCTCTATTTAAATATCTCTCTCCCTCCCCACTCCTCCCACTCTCTCTCCACTCTCTCTCTCTCTCTGTCTCTCTCGCCACTCACTCTCTCTCTCTCGCCTCTATTTAAATATCTCTCTCCCTCCCCACTCCTCCCACTCTCTCTCCAATCTCTCTCTCTGTCTCTCTCGCCACTCACTCTCTCTCTCCCTCGCCTCTATTTAAATATCTCTCTCTCCCCCCACTCCTCCCACTCTCTCTCCAGACTCTCTCTCTCCCCCCACTCCTCCCACTCTCACTCTCTCTCTCCACTCTCTCTCTCCCCACTCTCTCTCTCTCTCTCCCCACTCTCTCTCTCTCTCTCCCCACTCTCTCTCTCGCCTCTATTTAAATATCTCTCCCTCCCCACTCCTCCCACTCTCTCTCTCTCTCCACTCTCTCTCCTCTATTTAAATATCTCTCTCCCTCCCCACTCCTCCCACTCTCTCTCTCTCCCCACTCTCTCTCTCTCGCCTCTATTTAAATATCTCTCTCCCTCCCCACTCCTCCCACTCTCTCTCTCTCCCCACTCTCTCTCTCTCTCCTCTATTTAAATATCTCTCTCCCTCCCCCACTCCTCCCACTCTCTCTCTCCACTCCCACTCTCTCTCGCCTCTATTTAAATATCTCTCTCCCTCCCCACTCCTCCCACTCACTCTCCCCACCACTCCTCTCACTCTCTCGCCTCTATTTAAATATCTCTCTCCCTCCCCACTCCTCCCACTCTCTCTCTCTCCCCACTCTCCCACTCTCTCTCCCCACTCTCTCTCTCTCCCCACTCTCCCACTCTCTCTCCCCACTCTCTCTCTCTCGCCTCTATTTAAATATCTCTTTCCCTCCTCACTCCTCCCACTCTCTCTCTCTCCCCACTCTCTCTCTCTCCACTCTCTCTCTCTCGCCTCTAATTAAATATCTCTCTCCCTCCCCCACTCCTCCCACTCTCTCTCCACTCTCTCTCTCTCCTCTATTTAAATATCTCTCTCCCTCCCCCACTCCTCCCACTCTCTCTCCACTCTCTCTCTCTCGCCTCTATTTAAATATCTCTCCCCCCCACCCAATCCTCCCACTCTCACTCTCTCTCTCCCCACTCTCTCTCTCGCCTCTATTAAATATCTCTCTCCCTCCCCACTCCTCCCACTCTCTCTCCACTCTCTCTCTCTCTCTGTCTCTCTCCCCACTCTCTCTCTCTCTCGCCTCTATTTAAATATCTCTTTCCTTCCTCACTCCTCCCACTCTCTCTCTCTCTCCCCACTCTCTCTCTCCCCACTCTCTCTCTCTCGCCTCTAATTAAATATCTCTCTCCCTCCCCCACTCCTCCCACTCTCTCTCCCCACTCTCTCTCTCTCTCTCGCCTCTATTTAAATATATCTCTCCCTCCCCACTCTCTCTCTCTCTCCCCACTCTCTCTCTCTCTCTCCTCTATTTAAATATCTCTCTCCCCCCCCCCAATCCTCCCACTCTCTCTCTCTCTCCCCACTCTCTCTCTCTCTCTCCCCACTCTCACTCTCTCTCTCCAGACTCCAACTCTCTCTTAACAATAAACACAACAACATCATAATCACCATCTCATACGTATTCACTCTCCCATGTCCGACTCGCTCACTCGCTCACTCGCTCACCCAAAGCCAAAGCTCTCCCGTGCAGCCTTGACAGACTATTGGGGCAAGTGCACTGAGGCCCACAACCACGCCCGGCCGCCTTTGTCTCTCTCCCGGCGACTTTTCCTACACAACGCACCGGGATCGTTGTCATTGGTGGTGGTGGCCGTGAGCGGGAATCGTAGTGCAGCCTTTGCGCTAACCGCTGCACCACCGCTCCTCACAGGCACACAGAGAGCCACACACACAATCACGCACGCACTCACATACTCACACACACAGTCACACACGCACACACATACTCACACACACAGTCACACACGCACACACATACACACACAGTCACACACGAACACACACATACTCACACACACAGTCACACACGCACACACACATACTCACACACACAGTCACACACGCACATACATACTCACACACACAGTCACACACACACTCACATACTCACCCACACACACAATCACGCACGCACTCACATACTCACACACACAGTCACCACACGCACACACACATACTCACACACACAGTCACACACGCACACACACATACTCACACACACAGTCACACACGCACACACATACTCACACACAGTCACACACGCACACACATACACACACAGTCACACACGCACACACACATACTCACACACACAGTCACACACGAACTCACATACTCACACACACCCACACACAGTCACACACGCACACACATACTCACACACACAGTCACACACGCACACACATACACACACAGTCACACACGCACACACACATACTCACACACACAGTCACACACGCACACACATACTCACACACACAGTCACACACGCACATACATACTCACACACACCCACACACAGTCACACACGCACACACATACTCACACACATAGTCACACACGCACACACATACTCACACACATAGTCACACACGCACACACATACTCACACACACAGTCACACACAAGCACATACATACTCACACACACCCACACACAGTCACCACACGCACACACACATACTCACACACACAGTCACACACGCACACACACATACTCACACACACAGTCACACACGCACTCACATACTCACACACACAGTCACACACACACTCACATACTCACCCACACACACAATCATACACACACTCACAAACACCCACACACAGTCATACACGCACACACACACCCACACACACAATCATACACACACTCGCAAACACCCACACACAGTCACACACGCACACACATACTCACACACAATTATTCGTAGTGCAGCGTAGCGCTAACCCCTACCACCACCGCTCACCGACTCACCACCACCATCATCATGAGGGTGAGGGGTGGGTGGTTGAGTGGGTGAGTGAGTGGGTGGTTGAATGAGTAGGCGGATGAGTCGGTGGGTGAGTGTTTGGGTAGGTGGATGGGTGGGTGAATGGGTGAGTGAGTGGGTGAGTTAGTGGGTGGATGAGTGGGTGGATGAGTGGGTGGATGAGTGATTAGGTGGGTGAGTGAGTGGGTGGGTGGGTGAGTGGGTGAGTGAGTAGGTGAGTGAGTGGGTAAGTGAATGGGTGGGTGAGTGGGTGGGTGAGTGAGTAGGTGAGTGAGTGGGTGAGTGAGTAGGCGAGTGAGTGGGTGAGTGAGTGAGCGAGTAGGTGAGTGAGTGGGTGGGTGAGTAGGTGGGTGAGTGGGTGAGTGAGTAGGCGAGTGAGCGGGTGAGTGAGTGAGCGAGTAGGTGAGTGAGGGAGTGGGTGAGTGAGTGAGTGAGTAGGCGAGTGAGCGGGTGAGTGAGTGAGCGAGTAGGTGAGTGAGGGAGTGGGTGAGTGAGTAGGTGAGTGAGTGGGTGTGTGGGTGAGTAGGTGGGTGAGTGGGTGAGTGAGTAGGCGAGTGAGTGGGTGAGTGAAGTGAGTGAGCGAGTAGGTGAGTGAGTGAGTGGGCGGGTGAGTGGGTGAGTGGATGAGTGAGTAGGTGAGTGGGTGGGTGAGTAGGTGGGTGAGTGAGTGGGTGAGTGGGTGAGCGAGTAGGTGAGTGAGTGGGTGAGTGGGTGAGTGGGTGAGTGAGTAGCTGAGTGAGTGAGTGGGTGAGTGGGTGAGTGGGTGGGCGATTAGGTGAGTGAGTGATCGAGCGAGCGAGTGGGTGGGTGAGTGGGTGAGTGGGTGAGCGAGTAGCTGAGTAAGTGAGTGAGTGAGTGGGTGAGCGAGCTGGTGGGTGAGTCTCCCGCTTCGGTGCGTCGTAAACATCGGGCCACTGGGGAGACAAAGGCGGCCCGGAGTGGTGCTGGCCACCCACCCCGCCCCCCGCCCCCCGCCCCCCGTTGCGTGCCAGTGGGCCACAGTGGCGCCCTTAATAGGAGCTCGCTGACTGCTCTGGTCCGCCGGGCATCTCTTCCGCAGCCGCTCGTTCAGCGCAGCGAGCGAGGGTGTCAATTGACCCACGTGACTCCACATTGACGAGTCGATCCTAATCACTAGTCCATTAATGGCGCCACTAATTACTGAACCTTGCAGCGGTTCCTCCACCCCCCACCCCCATGTGGTAGCCAACAGATGCCCGCGGCCGCCTTTGTATCTCTCTCTCTCGCTGTGCTGTGATGGGGGGGGGGGGGTTATTTATTTTTTGGGTCAGAGGGCTTAGTTTAAGGCTGAGTCGACCTAGGGGGGCGAAGGGGCAGGACCTGTTCAGACACACGCACAGACACACACAGACTCACGTACACCCACACACAGCCACACACAGACACACGCACAGACACACAGAGACTCACATACACAGACTCACGTACACACACACAGACACACACACACAGACACACGCATAGACACACAGACACACGCACAGACACACAGACTCACGTATACACAGACACACACACAGACTCACGTACACACACACAGACACACACACTAGACACACGCACAGACACACGCACAGACACACAGACTCACGTACACACACAGACGCACGCACAGACACACAGACACACGCACAGACACACAGACTCACGTATACACAGACACACAGACTCACGTATACACAGACACACACACAGAGACACACACAGACACACACACTAGACACACGCACACAGACACACGCACAGACACACAGACACACGCACAGACACACAGACACACGCACAGACACACGCACAGACACACAGACTCACGTACACACAGACACACACACACAGCCACACGCACAGACACACGCACAGACAAACAGACACACGCACAGACACACAGACTCACGTACACACACACAGACACACACAGACACACGCACAGACACACAGACACACGCACAGACACACAGACTCACGTACACACAGACACACACACAGAGACTCACATACACACAAACACACATATCCATACACGGACACACACAGACTCACATACACACAAATATAAATACCCCCCATATAGCCTTAACAGACTGTAGGGGCAAGGGCTGTTAGCGAGCACCTACATACACACAGACACACACACACACATACAGACTCACACACACACATACAGACTCACATACACACAGACACACACACACACATACAGACTCACATACACACAGACTCACATACACACAGCCACACACACGCATACAGACTCACATACACACAGACACACACAGACACACACATACCCATTCACACACTCACACATACCCACACCTACAGGCTCACACACATACACTCACACATACACATACCCATACATACAGACTCACACACACACCCATACACGCTCACACACATACCCATACACATACCCATACACACACATACAGACTCACACACACACACACCCATACACTCACAAACACATACACACGCTCACACACACTCAAACACACTCACACACACACTCACACACACTCACACACACACTCACACACACACACACTCACACACACACTCACACACACACTCACACACACACTCACACACACTCACACACACACTCACACACACTCTCACACACACACACATCCCCACACACACACACATACAGACTCACACACACACACACCCATACACTCTCACACACACAAACCCCCACACACACTCACACACACACTCACACACACACTCACACACACACTCACACACACACACTCACACACACACACTCACACACACACTCTCACGCACACACTCTCACACACACACACTCACACACACACACACTCACACACACACTCACACACACACTCACACACACTCACACACACACTCACACACACACTCACACACACACATACATACTCACACTCACACACACACTCACACACTCACACACTCACACACACACTCACACACACACTCACACACACTCACACACACTCACACACACACACTCACACACACTCACACACACTCACACACACACACTCACACACACTCACACACACACTCACACACACTCTCACACACACACACTCACACACACTCACACACACACTCACACACACTCACACACACTCACACACACACTCACACACACACTCACACACACACTCACACACACTCACACACACACTCACACACACTCACACACACACTCACACACACTCACACACACTCACACACACACTCACACACACTCACACACACACTCACACACACTCACACACACACTCACACACACTCACACACACTCACACACACACACTCACACACACACACTCACACACACTCACACACACACTCACACACACTCACACACACTCACACACACACACACACACTCACACACACACTCACACACACACTCACACACACTCACACACACACTCACACACACACTCACACACACACATACATACTCACACTCACACACACACTCTCACACACACACACTCACACACACTCACACACACTCACACACACACATACAGACTCACATACTCACACATACTCACACTCACACATACTCACACTCACACACACACTCACACACACACATACATACTCACACTCACACACACACTCTCACACACACACACTCACACACACTCACACACACTCACACACACACATACAGACTCACATACTCACACATACTCACACTCACACACACACTCACACACACGCTCACACACACACTCACACACACACTCACACACACTCACACACACACTCACACACACTCACACACACTCACACACACTCATACTCACACACAAACCCACAAACCCACACACACTCACACATGGACAATGATTCAATGGCCCACCCACTCTGACTGACGCACGTGCTTAGATCTGAACACAAACTCACGACTGCAGTGCACAGACAAAGCTCCCCCATATAGCCTTAACAGACTGTAGGGGCAAGTGCTCTTAGCGAGCACCTATGAAGGCCGGCACGGCACACGAGGGGGTGGGTGCCCAGCACCACGCCCGGCCGCCTTTGTCTCCCCCAGTGGCGATGTTTACACACCGCACCAGGTACTCATTTGAGGCTGAGTCGACCTAGGGGAGGCCCGGGACCGGTTCAGATAATCGTCACTGTGGTGTTGGCCGTGAGCGGGAATTCGACCCGGGTCGCCAGGTTCATAGTGCAGCGTAGCGCTAACCACTACACTACCGTTCCCCACTCACACACACACCCACTCACACACACACTCACACACACACTCACACACACACACACCCACACACACACCTACTCACACACACACTCACACACACACACACCCACTCACACACACCCACTCACACACTCTCACACACACCCACTCACACACACACACCCACTCACACACACACACCCACTCACACACCCACACAACAACAACAACCGCCATTCGCCACTAAGTGGCGGTGACGTCACCACGACGCTTGTGCCAGGCTATGTGCACCCTGAGGCCACGTGAAGTGTCGAACGCCCGCTGGCAGGAGGTCACGGGGCAGACCCAGGTGCCACGGGTCGACTGACTGAGATGACTGAGATGACTGGCTGATGCACCACCTGTGCCCCCTACTGTGCCAACCTGCTGTGCTTTAGCCACCCGGCGCTCCGCTCGTTGTTGGAGGGCGACTGCCTCCAACTACCCAGTAGCATCCTTCACGAGCCTCCTCCACAGAGGCCGATCTTGACACCGCTGGTACCAGTCATCGGGAAGTTCACCCAGCTCCACGTCCTCCTGTACCACATCACTCCATCTCTTCTCTAGCCCGTGCCGCGCCCGTTTAGCCCCCTCTATCTCGCCAAACAAAAGCTGTTTCGGCATGCGGTGGCTGGGCATGCGGGCTACATGACCCAGCCATCGCAGCCTTCTCCGCCGGAGGAGCTCACCGATGGGACCTTGCCCAGATCTTTCAAGGATTTGTGAGCTCCTCACACAATCCAGTCTGGTTAAACCCAGGATGGATCGTAGGCAGGCCAGCCTAAATGTTTCTAACCGGCGAAGATGTTCCATTAGGGGGGGTCCACGTTTCGCAAGCGTAGAGAAGGGAGGGAATGACCGTGGCCGAGAAAACCTGAAGCTAAGTGCGGAGCGACAGACCAGGTAGCTTCCACACAGCGTTACGCAACCTATGAAAAGATATTGCCGCTCGACTGATTCGGAGTGAGATCTCTGCTGTTAAACTGGAGCCGGTCATAAGCACACTTCCCAGGTATGGGAAACTCTCCACTCTCTCCACAACTGCCCCATCACCGATTGGGAGTTGAGGGGGTGGAGTGTCCGATGGTACAAAATACCCAGGGAGGTGCTTAGTTTTGGTGGGGCTGATGGTAAGGCCCCACCTCTTAGTGGCACGCTCCAGTCTCAGCAGCAGCGTCTCCAACTCCTCCTCTGACTGAGCAGCTATTACCAAATCATCAGCATACATAACGTGGTTTAGCAATAGGGAGCCATCCCTTGACCGCACCCGGGCATCGATCAGCCCCCCATTATAACTGTACCATATGGAGATTCCCCCGGTACAGCTATTGAAGGCTTCACGAACTACGTGGTCGAAATAGATGTTAAATAATGTGGGAGCCAGAGGACATCCCTGTCGCACCCCAAGGTGTACAGGGAAAGGCTCTGACTCCCGGCCACGTAGTTTTACCCGGGGCCGCTCACCATCATGAAGGTCTTTAATGATCGTGAGCAGAGGGTCAGGGACTCCAAAAGCACGAAGAACAACCCAGAGGCCAGACCTACTGATGGTATCATAGGCCTTGACCAGGTCAATAAAGCAGAGATGTAGGTCTTTTAAGGAATTCCCTACACCTCTGCTGTAGCAGACGGACAGAAAATATGGCATCTGTACAGGACCGCCCTTTCCTGAAACCGCATTGGGGCTCCGCAAGCCTCTCCTCAGCGTGCCTGGCAAGGCGATGTTGAATAATCCTTGCCAGGACCTTTCCCAACACACACTCATACACACACAAACTCATACAGACAACAACAACAACAACCGCCATTCGCCACTAAGTGGTGGTGACGTCACCACGACGCTTGTGCCAGGCCATGTGCAGACACACAATCATACACACTTACACACACACACTCACAGACACACACTCACACACACACTCACAGACACACACTCACACACACCCACACAAATACCCACACACACAGTCACACACTCACCCACACACACTCACAAACTCACACACACTCACACACACTCACACACACTCACACACACACACACACGCTCACCAACTCACACACACCCACACACTCACACACACTCACAAACACCCACACACACACACAAACACCTACACACACTCACACACACACTTGTACAAAGGTCCCCCGTGTAGCCTCCAACAGGCGATTGGGGCAAGTGGCTGTTAGTAGCGAGCACCGTGGCACTGCACGAGAGAGATGGAGAGATGGAGAGAGAGTGTTGGGTGGCCAGCAACCACGCCCGGCCGCCTTTGTCTCTCCCAGTGATTTCGCTCACCGCGCCGAGCCACTCATTTGAGGCTGAGTCGACCTATGTGTGCGAGGAGACCGTCCGGGCACTCGTTCGGATAACGACCCTCGCCGGTGCTGATATTGGCCCTGGACGCGAATCAGACTTCGGGGGGTCTTCACCGGGCAGTGCCGGATGATCCTCGTAGCACAAGTAGCTGCATCACGTGATGCAGTAGCTACTACATCACGTGATGTAGTAGCTGCTACATCACGTGATGTAGTAGCTGCTACATCACGTGTAGTAGTAGCTGCATCACGTGTAGTAGTAACTGCATTACGTGTAGTTGT
>NW_022638137.1:35000-177500 GCF_010993605.1 Petromyzon marinus | reverse complement strand
TGTGTCTGTGTGTGTCTGCGTATAATTGTCTAGGTGGTGTGTGTGTGTGTCTGTGCGTGTGTGTGCTTGTGTCTGAGTGTCTGTGTGTGTATCTGTGGGTATCTGTGCGTGTGTCTGTGTGTGTGTCTCTGTGTGTGTGTCACTGTGTGTGTGTCACTGTGTGTGTCTGTGCGTATCTGTCTACGTGATGTGTGTGTCTCTGTGTGTGTGTCTCTGTGTGTGGGTGTCTGTGTGTGTGTCTGTGTGTATCTTTGTGTGTATATCTGTGTGTATGTGTGTGTCTGTGTGTATCTGTGTGTGTGTATATCTGTGTGTATGTAGGGGGAGCGTAAGTGTAGTGGTTAGCGCTACGGCCAACACCACCAGTGCCGATTTCATGAATACAGCGTGGGCCTCCCCTAGGTCGACTCAGCGTCAAATGAGTGTCTGGTGCAATATGCAGTAAACATCGCCACGTGGGAGACAAAGGCGGCCGGGCGTGGTGCTGGCCACCCACTCCCTCGTGTGCAGTGCCGGCCTTAATAGGAGATCGCTAACAGCTCTTGGCCAGACAGTCTGTTACAGGCTACACGGGTGATCTTTGTGCTAGGTGTGTGTGTAGTGGTAGGTGTGTGTGTAGTGGTAGGTGTGTGTGTAGTGGTAGGTGTGTGTGTAGTGGTAGGTGTGTGTGTAGTGGTGTGTGTAGTGGTAGGTGTGTGTAGTGGTAGGTGTGTGTATAGTGGTGTGTGTAGTGGTAGGTGTGAGTGTAGTGGTAGGTGTGTGTGTAGTGGTAGGTGTGTGTGTAGTGGTGTGTGTAGTGGTAGGTGTGTGTAGTGGTAGGTGTGTGTATAGTGGTGTGTGTAGTGGTAGGTGTGAGTGTAGTGGTAGGTGAGAGTGTAGTGGTGTGTGTAGTGGTAGGTGTGTGTGTAGTGGTAGGTGTGTGTAGTGGTAGGTGTGTATAGTGGTAGGTGTGTGTGTAGTGGTAGGTGTGTATAGTGGTAGGTGTGTGTGTAGTGGTGTGTGTAGTGGTAGGTGTGTGTAGTGGTAGGTGTGAGTGTAGTGGTGTGTGTGTGTGTAGTGGTAGGTGTGTGTGTAGTGGTAGGTGTGTGTGTAGTGGTCGGTGTGTGTGTAGTGGTAGGTGTGTGTGTGTGTGTAGTGGTAGGGGTGTGTGTAGTGGTGTGTTTGTAGTGGTGTGTGTGTAGTGGTGTGTGTATTGGTAGGTGTGTGTAGTGGTAGGTGTGTGCAGTGGTAGGTGTGTATAGTGGTATGTGTGTGTGTAGTGGTAGGTGTGTGTAGTGGTAGGTGTGTGTAGTGGTATGTGTGTGTGTGGTGGTGTGTGTAGTGGTAGGTGTGTGTGTGGTGGTGTGTGTAGTGGTAGGTGTGTGTGTAGTGGTGTGTGTAGCGGTAGGTGTATGTATAGTGGTAGGTGTGTGTAGTGGTAGGTGTGTATAGTGGTAGATGTGTGTAGTGGTAGGGGTGTATAGTGGTAGGTGTGTGTAGTGGTAGGTGTGTATAGTGGTAGGTGTATGTGTAGTGGTAGGTGTGTATAGTGGTAGGTGTGTGTAGTGGTAGGTGTGTGTGTAGTGGTAGGTGTGTATAGTGGTAGGTGTGTGTAGTGGTAGGTGTGTATAGTGGTAGGGGTGTGTGTATTGGTGTCTATGTATAGTGGTAGGTGTGTGTGTAGTGTAGGTGTGTGTAGTGGTAGGTGTGTGTAGTGTAGGTGTGTGTAGTGGTAGGTGTGTTTGTAGTGGTAAGTGTATGGGTAGTGGTGTGTGTAATGGTAGGTGTGTAGTGGTAGGTGTGTGTATAGTGGTAGGTGTGTGTAGTGGTAGGTGTGTGTAGTGGTAGGTGTGTGTAGTGGTAGGTGTGTGTGTAGTGGTAGGTGTGTGTAGTGGTAGGTGTGTGTGTAGTGGTCTGTGTAGCAGTAGGTGTATGTATAGTGGTAGGTGTGTGTAGTGTAGGTGTGAATGGTGGTAGGTGTGTGTAGTGGTAGGTGTGTGTGTAGTGGTAGGTGTGTATAGTGGTAGGTGTGTGTAGTGGTAGGTGTGTGTGTAGTGGTAGGTGTGTGTAGTTGTAGGTGTGTGTGTAGTGGTATGTGTGTGTGTGTAGTGGTGTGTGTAGTGGTAGGTGTGTGTGTAGTGGTGTGTGTAGCGGTAGGTGTATGTATAGTCGTAGGTGTGTGTAGTGGTAGGTGTGTATAGTGGTAGGTGTGTGTAGTGGTAGGTGTGCATAGTGGTAGGTGTATGTGTAGTGGTAGGTGTGTATAGTGGTAGGTGTGTGTAGTGGTAGGTGTGTGTGTAGTGGTAGGTGTGTATAGTGGTAGGTGTGTGTAGTGGTAGGTGTGTATAGTGGTAGGTGTGTGTAGTGATAGGTGTGTGTGTATTGGTGTCTATGTTAAGTGGTAGGTGTGTGTAGTGCTAGGCGCGTGTGTAGTGGTAGGTGTGAGTGTAGTGGTAGGTGAGAGTGTAGTGGTGTGTGTGTGTAGTGGTAGTGGTAGGTGTGTGTAGTGGTAGGTGTGTATAGTGGTAGGTGTGTGTGTAGTGGTAGGTGTGTATAGTGGTAGGTGTGTGTGTAGTGGTGTGTGTAGTGGTAGGTGTGTGTAGTGGTAGGTGTGAGTGTAGTGGTGTGTGTGTGTAGTGGTACGTGTGTGTGTAGTGGTCGGTGTGTGTGTAGTGGTAGGTGTGTGTGTGTGTGTAGTTGTAGGGGTGTGTGTAGTGGTGTGTGTGTAGTGGTGTGTGTGTAGTGGTGTGTGTAGTGGTAGGTGTGTGTAGTGGTAGGTGTGTGTGTAGTGGTAGGTGTGTGTGTAGTGGTAGGTGTGTGTAGTGGTGTGTGTAGTGGTGTGTGTGTGTGTAGTGGTAGGTGTGTAGTGGTAGGTGTGAGTGTAGTGGTATGTGTGTAGTGGTAGGTGTGTGTGTAGTGGTAGGTGTGTGCATAGTGGTAGGTGTGTGTGTAGTGGTAGGTGTGTGTGTAGTGGTAGGTGTGTGTATAGTGGTAGGTGTGTGCATAGTGGTAGGTGTGTGTAGTGGTAGGTGTGTAGTGGTAGGTGTGTGTAGTGTAGGTGTGTGTAGTGGTAGGTGTGTGTAGTGGTAGGTGTGTGTAGTTGTAGGTGTGTGTAGTGGTATGTGTGTGTGTAGTGGTAGGTGTGTGTAGTGGTAGGTGTGTGTAGTGGTATGTGTGTGTGTAGTGGTGTGTGTAGTGGTAGGTGTGTGTGTAGTGGTGTGTGTAGCGGTAGGTGTATGTATAGTGGTAGGTGTGTGTAGTGGTAGGTGTGTATAGTGGTAGGTGTGTGTAGTGGTAGGGGTGTATAGTGGTAGGTGTGTGTAGTGGTAGGTGTGTATAGTGGTAGGTGTATGTGTAGTGGTAGGTGTGTATAGTGGTAGGTGTGTGTAGTGGTAGGTGTGTTTGTAGTGGTAGGTGTGTATAGTGGTAGGTGTGTGTAGTGGTAGGTGTGTATAGTGGTAGGTGTGTGTAGTGATAGGTGTGTGTATTGGTGTCTATGTATAGTGGTAGGTGTGTGTAGTGTAGGTGTGTGTAGTGGTAGGTGTGTGTAGTGGTAGGTGTGTGTGTAGTGGTAAGTGTATGGGTAGTGGTGTGTGTAATGGTAGGTGTGTAGTGGTAGGTGTGTGTATAGTGGTAGGTGTGTATAGTGGTAGGTGTGTGTAGTGGTAGGTGTGTGTAGTGGTAGGTGTGTGTGTAGTGGTAGTTGTGTGTAGTGGTAGGTGTGTGTGTAGTGGTCTGTGTAGCAGTAGGTGTATGTATAGTGGTAGGTGTGTGTAGTGGTAGGTGTGAATGGTGGTAAGTGTGTGTAGTGGTAGGTGTGTGTGTAGTGGTAGGTGTGTATAGTGGTAGGTGTGTGTAGTGGTAGGTGTGTGTGTAGTGGTAGGTGTGTGTAGTTGTAGGTGTGTGTGTAGTGGTATGTGTGTGTGTAGTGGTGTGTGTAGTGGTAGGTGTGTGTGTAGTGGTGTGTGTAGCGATGGTGTATGTATAGTGGTAGGTGTGTGTAGTGGTAGGTCTGTATAGTGGTAGGTGTGTGTAGTGGTAGGGGTGTATAGTGGTAGGTGTGTGTAGTGGTAGGTGTGTATAGTGGTAGGTGTGTGTAGTGGTAGGTGTGTGTGTAGTGGTAGGTGTGTATAGTGGTAGGTGTGTGTAGTGGTAGGTGTGTATAGTGGTAGGTGTGTGTAGTGATAGGTGTGTGTGTATTGGTGTCTATGTTAAGTGGTAGGTGTGTGTGTAGTGTAGGTGTGTGTAGTGGTAGGTGTGTGTAGTGGTAGGTGTGTGTAGTGTAGGTGTGTGTAGTGGTAGGTGTGTTTGTAGTGGTAAGTGTATGGGTAGTGGTGTGTGTAATGGTAGGTGTGTAGTGGTAGGTGTGTGTATAGTGGTAGGTGTGTGTAGTGGTAGGTGTGTGTAGTGGTAGGAGTGTGTAGTGGTAGGTGTGTGTGTAGTGGTAAGTGTATGGGTAGTGGTGTGTGTAATGGTAGGTGTGTAGTGGTAGGTGTGTGTATAGTGGTAGGTGTGTGTAGTGGTAGGTGTGTGTAGTGGTAGGTGTGTGTAGTGGTAGGTGTGTGTGTAGTGGTAGGTGTGTGTGTAGTGGTAGGTGTGTGTGTAGTGGTCTGTGTAGAAGTTGGTGTATGTATAGTGGTAGGTGTGTGTAGTGGTAGGTGTGAATAGTGGTAGGTGTGTGTAGTGGTAGGTGTGTGTGTAGTGGTAGGTGTGTATAGTGGTAGGTGTGTGTAGTGGTAGGTGTGTGTGTAGTGGTAGGTGTGTGTAGTTGTAGGTGTGTGTGTAGTGGTATGTGTGTGTGTAGTGGTGTGTGTAGTGGTAGGTGTGTGTGTAGTGGTGTGTGTAGCGGTAGGTGTATGTATAGTGGTAGGTGTGTGTAGTGGTAGGTGTGTATAGTGGTAGGTGTGTGTAGTGGTAGGTGTGTATAGTGGTAGGTGTATGTGTAGTGGTAGGTGTGTATAGTGGTAGGTGTGTGTAGTGGTAGGTGTGTGTGTAGTGGTAGGTGTGTATAGTGGTAGGTGTGTGTAGTGTTAGGTGTGTATAGTGGTAGGTGTGTGTAGTGATAGGTGTGTGTGTATTGGTGTCTATGTATAGTGGTAGGTGTGTGTGTAGTGGTAGGTGTGTGTAGTGGTAGGTGTGTGTAGTGTAGGTGTGTGTAGTGGTAGGTGTGTTTGTAGTGGTAAGTGTATGGGTAGTGGTGTGTGTAATGGTAGGTGTGTAGTGGTAGGTGTGTGTATAGCGGTAGGTGTGTGTAGTGGTAGGTGTGTGTAGTGGTAGGTGTGTGTAGTGGTAGGTGTGTGTAGATGTAGGTGTGTGTGTAGTGGTAGGTGTGTGTGTAGTGGTAGGTGTGTGTGTAGTGGTCTGTGTAGCAGTAGGTGTATGTATAGTGGTAGGTGTGTGTAGTGGTAGGTGTGTGTAGTGGTAGGTGTGTGTGTAGTGGTAGGTGTGTGTGTAGTGGTAGGTGTGTGTGTAGTTGTAGTTATGTATAGTGGTAGGTGTGTGTAGTGGTAGGTGTGTGTAGTGGTAGGTGTGTGTAGTGGTAGGTGTGTGTAGTGATAGGTGTGTGTGTAGTGGTAGGTGTGTGTATAGTGGTAGGTGTATATAGTGGTAGGTGTGTATAGTGGTAGGTGTGTGTAGTGGTAGGTGTGTGTAGTGGTAGGTGTGTATAGTGGTAGGTATGTGTAGTGATAGGTGTGTGTGTAGTGGTAGGTGTGTGTAGTGGTAGGTGTGTGTGTATTGGTAGGTGTGTAGTGTTAGGTGTGTGTGTAGTGGTAGGTGTGTGTATAGTGGTAGGTGTATGTATAGTGCTAGGCGTGTGTATAGTGGTAGGTGTGTGTGTAGTGGTGTCTATGTATAGTGGTAGGTGTGTGTAGTGGTAGGTGTGTGTGTAGTGGTAAGTGTGTGTGTAGTGGAAGGTGTGTGTAGTGGTAGGTGTGTATAGTGGTAGGTGTGTGTAGTGGTAGGTGTGTGTGTAGTGTTAGGTGTGTATAGTGGTAGGTGTGTGTAGTGTTAGGTGTGTATAGTGGTAGGTGTGTGTAGTGATAGTTGTGTGTGTATTGGTGTCTATGTATAGTGGTAGGTGTGTGTGTAGTGGTAGGTGTGTGTAGTGGTAGGTGTGTGTAGTGTAGGTGTGTGTAGTGGTAGGTGTGTTTGTAGTGGTAAGTGTATGGGTAGTGGTGTGTGTAATGGTAGGTGTGTAGTGGTAGGTGTGTGTATAGCGGTAGGTGTGTGTAGTGGTAGGTGTGTGTAGTGGTAGGTGTGTGTAGTGGTAGGTGTGTGTAGATGTAGGTGTGTGTGTAGTGGTAGGTGTGTGTGTAGTGGTAGGTGTGTGTGTAGTGGTCTGTGTAGCAGTAGGTGTATGTATAGTGGTAGGTGTGTGTAGTGGTAGGTGTGTGTAGTGGTAGGTGTGTGTGTAGTGGTAGGTGTGTGTGTAGTGGTAGGTGTGTGTGTAGTTGTAGTTATGTATAGTGGTAGGTGTGTGTAGTGGTAGGTGTGTGTAGTGGTAGGTGTGTGTAGTGGTAGGTGTGTGTAGTGATAGGTGTGTGTGTAGTGGTAGGTGTGTGTATAGTGGTAGGTGTATATAGTGGTAGGTGTGTATAGTGGTAGGTGTGTGTAGTGGTAGGTGTGTGTAGTGGTAGGTGTGTATAGTGGTAGGTATGTGTAGTGATAGGTGTGTGTGTAGTGGTAGGTGTGTGTAGTGGTAGGTGTGTGTGTATTGGTAGGTGTGTAGTGTTAGGTGTGTGTATAGTGGTAGGTGTGTGTATAGTGGTAGGTGTATGTATAGTGCTAGGCGTGTGTATAGTGGTAGGTGTGTGTTTAGTGGTGTCTATGTATAGTGGTAGGTGTGTGTAGTGGTAGGTGTGTGTGTAGTGGTCTCTATGTATAGTGGTAGGTGTGTGTATAGTGGTAGGTGTGTATAGTAGTAGGTGTTCGTGTAGGGGTAGGTGTGTCTGGTGATAGGTGTGTGTAGTGGTAGGTGTGTATAGTGGTAGGTGTGTATAGCGGTAGGTGTGTATAGTGGTAGGTGTGTGTGTAGTGGTAGATGTGTATAGTGGTAGGTGTTTGTAGTGGTAGGTGTGTGTAGTGGTAGGTGTGTGTGCAGTGGTAGGTGTGTGTAGTGGTAGGTGTGTGTGTAGTGGTAGGTGTGTAGGGTTAGGTGTGTGTGTAGTGGTAGGGGTGTGTATAGTGGTAGGTGTGTGTGTAGTGCTAGGTGTATGTATAGTGCTAGGCGTGTGTATAGTGGTAGGTGTGCGTGTAGTGGTGTCTATGTATAGTGGTAGGTGTGTGTAGTGGTAGGTGTGTGTGTGTAGTGGTGTCTATGTATAGTGGTAGGTGTGTGTATAGTGGTAGGTGTGTATAGTAGTAGGTGTGCGTGTAGTGGTAGGTGTACGTGTAGTGGTAGGTGTGTCTGGTGATAGGTGTGTGTAGTGGTAGGTGTGTATAGTGGTAGGTGTGTATAGTGGTAGGTGTGTATAGTGGTAGGTGTGTGTGTAGTGGTAGGTGTGTATAGTGGTAGGTGTTTGTAGTGGTAGGTGTGTGTAGTGGTAGGTGTGTGTGCAGTGGTAGGTGTGTGTAGTGGTAGGTGTGTGTGTAGTGGTATGCGTGTGTAGTGTAGGTGTGTGTGTAGTGGTAGGTGTGTGTATAGTGGTAGGTCTATGTATAGTGGTAGATGTGTGTGTAGTGGTGTGTATAGTGCTAGGTGAGTGTATAGTGGTAAGTGAGTGTATAGTGCTAGGTGTGCGTGTAGTGGTAGGTGTGTGTAGTGGTGTGTGTAGTGGTAGGTGTGTGTTTAGTGGTAGGTGTGTATAGTGGTAGGTGTTTGTAGTGGTAGGTGTGTGTAGTGGTAGGTGTGTGTGCAGTGGTAGGTGTGTGTAGTGGTGTGTATAGTGCTAGGTGTGTGTGTAGTGGTAGGTGTGTGTAGTGGTGTGTAGTGGTAGGTGTGTGTGTAGTGGTAGGTGTGTATAGTGGTAGGTGTGTGTGTAGTGTAGGTGTGCGTGTAGTGGTAGGTGTGTGTAGTGGTGTGTGTAGTGGTAGGTGTGTGTGTAGTGGTAGGTGTGTATAGTGGTAGGTGTGTGTGTAGTGGTAGGTGTGTGCATAGTGGTAGGTGTGTGTGTAGTGCTAGGTGTGCGTGTAGTCGTAGGTGTGTGTAGTGGTGTGTGTAGTGGTAGGTGTGTGTAGTGGTAGGTGTGTGTAGTGGTAGGTGTGTGTGTAGTGGTAGGTGTGTGCATAGTGGTAGGTGTGTGTGTAGTGGTAGGTGTGTGTGTAGTGGTAGGTGTGTGTATAGTGGTAGGTGTGTGTGTAGTGGTAAGTGTGTGTGTAGTGGTAGGTGTGTGTAGTGGTAGGTGTGTAGTGGTAGGTGTGTGTAGTGGTAGGTGTGTGTAGTGGTAGGTGTGTATAGTGGTAGGTGTGTGTTGTGTTAGGTGTGTGTGTAGTGGTATGTGTGTGTGTAGTGGTGTGTGTAGTGGTAGGTGTGTGTGTAGTGGTGTGTGTAGCGGTAGGTGTATGTATAGTGGTAGGTGTGTGTAGTGGTAGGTGTGTATAGTGGTAGATGTGTGTAGTGGTAGGTGTGTATAGTGGTAGGTGTGTGTAGTGGTAGGTGTGTATAGTGGTAGGTGTATGTGTAGTGGTAGGTGTGTATAGTGGTAGGTGTGTGTGTAGTGGTAGGTGTGTATAGTGGTAGGTGTGTGTAGTGGTAGGTGTGTGTGTAGGGGTAGGTCTATCTGGTGATAGGTGTGTGTAGTGGTAGATGTGTATAGTGGTAGGTGTGTATCGTGGTAGGTGTGTGTAGTGGTAGGTGTGTATAGTGGTAGGTGTGTGTAGTGATAGGTGTGTGTATTGGTGTCTATGTATAGTGGTAGGTGTGTGTGTAGTGTAGGTTTGTGTAGTGGTAGGTGTGTGTAGTGGTAGGTGTGTGTAGTGGTAGGTGTGTGTAGTGTAGGTGTGTGTAGTGTAGGTGTGTGTAGTGGTAGGTGTGTTTGTAGTGGTAACTGTATGGGTAGTGGTGTGTGTAGTGGTAGGTGTGTGTAGTGGTAGGTGTGTGTATAGTGGTAGGTGTGTGTGTAGTGGTAGGTGTGTGTATAGTGGTAGGCGTGTGTGTTGTGGTAGGTGTGTGTGTAGTGGTGTGTGTGTGTAGTGGTAGGTGTGAGTGTAGTGGTAGGTGTGTGTAGTGGTAGGTGTGTGTAGTTGTAGGTGTGTGTGTAGTGGTAGGTGTGTGTGTAGTAGTCTGTGTAGCAGTAGGTGTATGTATAGTGGTAGGTGTGTGTAGTGGTAGGTGTGTGTGTAGTGGTAGGTGTGTGTGTAGTGGTAGGTGTGTGTGTAGTAGTCTGTGTAGCAGTAGGTGTATGTATAGTGGTAGGTGTGTGTGTAGTGGTAGGTGTGTATGTAGTGGTAGGTTTGTGAAGTGATAGGTGTGTGTGTAGTGGTAGGTGTGTTTAGTGATAGGTGTGTGTGTAGTGGTAGGTGTGTGTATAGTGGTAGGTGTATATAGTGGTAGGTGTGTATAGTGGTAGGTGTGTGTAGTGATAGGTGTGTGTAGTGATAGGTGTGTGTGTATTGGTAGGTGTGTGTGTAGTGGTAGGTGTGTGTAGTGGTAGGTGTGTGTATAGTGCTAGGCGTGTGTATAGTGGTAGGTGTGTGTGTAGTGGTGTCTATGTATAGTGGTAGGTGTGTGTATAGTGGTAGGTGTGTATAGTAGTAGGTGTGCGTGTAGTGGTAGGGTTGCGTGTAGTGGTAGGTGTGTCTGGTGATAGGTGTGTGTAGTGGTAGGTGTGTATAGTGGTAGGTGTATAGTGGTAGGTGTGTATAGTGGTAGGTGTGTGTGTAGTGTTAGGTGTGTGTGCAATGGTAGTTGTGTGTGTAGTGTTAGGTGTGTGTAGTGGTAGGTGTTTGTGTAGTGGTAGGTGTGTGTCTAGTGGTAGGTGTGTGTAGTGGTGTGTATAGTGCTAGGTGTGTGTGTAGTGGTAGGTGTGTGTAGTGCTAGGTGTGTGTGTGTAGTGGTAGGTGTGTGTGTAGTGGTAGGTGTGTGTGTAGTGGTAGGTGTGTGTGTAGTGGTAGGTGTGTGTGTAGTGGTGTGTGTAGTGGTAGGTGTGAGTGTAGTGGTAGGTGTGAGTGTAGTGGTGTGTGTGTGTGTGTAGTGGTAGGTATGTGTAGTGGTAGGTCTGTTTGTAGTGGTAGGTGTGTGTGTAGTGGTAGGTGTGTGTGTAGTGGTAGGTGTGTGTGTAGTGGTGTGTATAGTGGTTGGTGTTTGTGTAGTGGTAGGTGTGTGTGTAGTGATAGGTGTGTGTGTAGTGGTAGGTGTGTGTGTAGTGCTAGGCGTGTGTATAGTGCTAGGCGCGTGTGTAGTGGTAGGTGTGTGTGTAGTGGTAGGCGCGTGTGTAGTGGTAGGCGCGTGTGTAGTGGTAGATGTGTAGTGCTAGGCGTGTGTGTAGTGGTAGGTGTGTGTAGTGGTAGGCGCGTGTGTAGTGGTAGGTGTGTGTGTAGTGGTAGGCGCGTGTGTAGTGGTAGGCGCGTGTGTAGTGGTAGGTGTGTAGTGGTAGGTGTGTATAGTGGTAGGTGTGTGTGTAGTGGTAGGTGTGTGTAGTGTTAGGTGTGTGTAGTGGTAGGTGTGTGTGTAGTGGTAGGTGTGTATAGTGGTAGGTGTGTGTGTAGTGGTAGGTGTCTGTATAGTGGTAGGTGTATGTATAGTGGTAGGTGTGTGTAGTGGTGTGTATAGTGCTAGGTGTGTGTGTAGTGGTAGGCGCGTGTGTAATGGTAGGTGTGTGTGTAGTGGTAGGTGTGTGTGTAGTGGTAGGTGTGTGTGTAGTGGTAGGCGCGTGTGTAGTGGTAGGTGTATTTGTGTGTATGTGCACGCACGTACTTTAGCGCCGTGTTTAAAACATCACATCTGGGTAGGCGGCCTGGTGTGATGCTAGTCCCACACAGCCCTCCTTTGCCACAGTGCCTGGTATCCTTCATAGGCGCTTCCACTCGCTCCTAAGAGCCACTTGGCCCAACAGTCTGGTACAGGCTACACGGGGGATCTTTGTCTTTGTATGTGTGTACGTGTGCATGTATGTATCCGCGTGTGTGTCTGTATGTGTGCGTCTACATGTGTACGTCTATACGTATAACGTACAGGTAGTCCTCTATTTCGATGGAGATGCGTTCAGACAACCATAGTTAAATTTCGATTTAAAGCTTTCGTGACTGCAAGGATTTCATCTTCTTTGGTTCTTTCGGTAAAGTCGCCACCACCACGTAGAATGAGAATAACAATAATAAATTAATAAAATAAAATAACCCAATAAAATTCTCACGAACGTTTCGACCACAACACTCCAGCGCTGTCCTACCAGACAGTCTCGTCCCCTTCACCTGATGAAGGCCGCTTGTGTTGTGGCCGAAACGTCGTGAGAATATTATTGTGTTATTTTATTTTATCAATTTATTATTTTATTCTCATTCTACGTGGGTGGTGACTTTACCGAAAGAACCAAAGAAGAACCATCGTTAAAGTCAAAAAATATCGTAAGTCGAAGACGGCCTTAGCCTACCCAGGAGTCTTAAAGAATGGTGATTATTGAGCAAAATCCAGATCAATTTACAGTATTGTACCGTATATAAAACGTATATACTGTAGGTTTTTATTAATTACAAATACTGTATTGCACCGAAAAATGTAAAGTAATTAAAATAACAAGGTAAATTCTTAGCCTGCCTATACGAACTGCAATTTAACATAACGTTTTTTTTTGGGTTCCAGTAAACAATCCTTATCTGCTACGAGAATATTTTAACGTGCATTGAACGCGTCGTCCGCTGCCGCGTTTGCCTGCCGCGCGGAATTTAAAATATTTAACAATTTTTGTCGTATCGCTAGCGCCATCGTGAGGTCGAAATATCGTAAGTCCGACCATCGTAACTCGGGGACTATCTGTACTTACGTAAGTGTGTCCTGTACGTTGGCCCTTCTTTCGCACCGTGCGTAGCCATCGATTGCATGACGTGAGCGATACTCGATGATCCGGCCAAACGCGTGCCTCAATACGCTCCACCACCCGTAATAAAGTTATTACGCGAGATTTGATATTTCATGTCACTCACTCACTCAACCACTCACCCACCCAGTCACCCACTCACTCACCCAATCACTGATCCACTCACCCAGCCAGTCACCCACTCACTCACCCACTCACTCATCCACTCACCCAGCCAGTCACCCACTCACTCACCCACTCACTCATCCACTCACCCAGCCAGTCACCCACTCACTCACCCAATCACTGATCCACTCACCCAGCCAGTCACCCACTCACTCACCCACTCACTCATCCACTCACCCACCCAGTCACCCACTCACTGATCCACTCACCCAGCCAGTCACCCACTCACTCACCCAATCACTGATCCACTCACCCAGCCAGTCACCCACTCACTCACCCACTCACTCATCCACTCACCCAGCCAGTCACCCACTCACTCACCCACTCACTCATCCACTCACCCACCCAGTCACCCACTCACTCACCCACTCACTCATCCACTCACCCACCCAGTCACCCACTCACTGATCCACTCACCCAGCCAGTCACCCACTCACTCACCCAATCACTGATCCACTCACCCAGCCAGTCACCCACTCACTCACCCACTTACTCATCCACTCACCCACCCAGTCACCCACTCACTCACCCACTCACTCATCCACTCACCCACCCAGTCACCCACTCATTCACCCACTTACTCATCCACTCACACAGCCAGTCACCCACTCACTCACCCACTCACTCATCCACTCACCCAGCCAGTCACCCACTCACTCACCCACTCACTCACCCACTCACTCACCCAATCACTGATCCACTCACCCAGCCAGTCACCCACTCACTCACCCACTCACTCATCCACTCACCCACCCAGTCACCCACTCACTCACCCACTCACTCATTCGCTTACTCACTCAACAACTCACCCATCAAGTCACCCACTCACTCACCCAATCACTGATCCACTCACCCAGCCAGTTACCCACTCACTCACTCACCCACTCACTCATCCACTCACCCACCCAATCACTCATTCGCTTACTCACTCAACAACTGACCCACCCAGTCACTCACCCACTTTTTATCATCTATTCACCCACCCACTCATTCACTCATCCACTCACTCACCGATCCACCGACCCACTCACCCACCACCTACTTACTCACCCACCCACTCACTCACTAATTTACCCACTCACTCACGTACCTACTCACCCACTTACTCACTCACACACCAACTCGCCCATTCACTCACGCAATCGCCTACTCATTCACGCACTCCTCCACTCATTCACTCAACCACCCACTCGCTCAGTTACTCACTCGCTCACGCACTCCCTCACTAACTTACGCATCCACCCCTCACTCACGCACCCACTCACTCACCCACTCACTCAAGCAATCAACCACTCACTCACCCTCTACTCAATCACTCATCCACCCACTCACCCAATGACCCACCCATTAACTCACCCACCTACTCTCTCTCACTCACTCACCCATTCACCTAATCACCCACCCACCTACTCGCTTACCCACCCACTCATCCACTCCCCCACTCACCCACTCACTCATTCACTCAATCACTCACCAACCCACCCACTCACTCACCCACCCACCCACCCACCACTCACCCATCCACCCATACACCCACCACTCACTCACTCATCCACTCACTCACCTTCTCACGAACCCATGTAATCACCCACTCACTCAGTCACCCACCAGTCACTCACTCACTCACTCATTTATTCACTCAATCACTCACTCACCCACCCTCCAATCCACTAACTCACTCACCCACCCACCACTCACCCATCCACCCACCCACCCACCACTCATTCAATCACCTACTCACTCTCCCACCCACTCACCCACCCACCACTCACTCACCCACCCACCCACTCACCTACCCACTCACCAACTTACTCATGCACACCCTCTCACTCACACACATCTCATTCACCCACCCACTCACCCACTCACCTACTCACCCGCTTACCCACTCACACATCCAGCCAACCACTCACTCAGTCACCCAAACACACACCCACTCACCGATTCACTCCCTTCCCAACTCATTCACTCACCCATCCACTCATTCACTCACTCATTCACTGGTTGAGTGACGATCCCATTTGTCGTGCGGGCTGTGTCGGGTGGTGGAGGGAATCTCACCACGTAGATTTTCGGCCAGATCATTACATTCCGTGCGCCTAGCCCTAATGATGCAGATCTCCTCCGTCTCTCTCCTCTCTCCTCTCTCTCTCTCCATCTCTGTCTACGTATCCAAAGTAAAAAACAAAAAAAAACATAATCCACGCATCTGCTAATGAAGTCCGGTGTCCCAAAATAAAAAAAAATAAAAAAAATCTCTTCGCAATATCATTTCCTGACAGAGCCATTAAACCGAAACGCTTTGAATCAACGCGGCTACGACCAGAAGCGCCACGGAAATCGGCGAGCAGGCAGGAAGGAGGACGAGCGAATTTCCCCAAATCGACCGGCTGGGTGGCCCCCGTTTTGGATGTCTGCTCCACCGCCCCCGCCGCCACCACCACCACCACCGCCGCCATCGCCGGCTGCTGCTTCTTCTTCTTCGTCTTCTTCTTCCTCTTCTTCTTCTTCCTCTCAGCGGATTTGACGGTGGGGAGGTTTGCGGGCGGCCGACGAGGACGGCAAGCGGGGGAGAAGCGGACGGGAAGCGGGGGAAAGCGAAGCGGAAAGGAAGATGGAAGCTGAGCGTGAAGCAAGTTGAAGCGCAGTGGAGGGGCGGGCGGGCGGGCGTGGGGGAGAGGGAAGCCAAAGGGAAGCGCAGCGGGAGCAGAGATTTGGCGATGCGGAGCGAAGCGTCGAGAAGCAAGGGGGAGCAGACCGAAGCGCCGAGGAGCACGGTGAGGCGAGCCGGAGATTAGCGGAGGCCGAGGAGGAGGCGGCGGAGGCGGCGGAGGCGGAGGAGGCGGCGGAGGCGGCGGAGGCGGCGGAGGCGGAGGAGGCGGCGGAGGCGGCGGAGGCGGCGGAGGAGGCGGCGGAGGCGGCGGAGGCGGCGGAGGCGGAGGAGGCGGCGGAGGCGGCGGCGGAGGCGGCGGAGGCGGCGGCGGAGGCGGCGGAGGCGGCGGCGGAGGCGGCGGAGGCGGCGAGCAAGGCAGCAGCGGAGTTTACATGAAGCGGAGCGTCGCAAAGCGTCGACAAGTGGCAGGGATCAAAGTGAGGCACAGAGAGGCGCAGAGAAGCGCCGGGAAGCGCCGGGGAGCGCCGGGGAGCGCAGAGAAGCAAACGGGCGTTAGACAAACCGTAGAGACGCACAAAGGGCGTTAGACAAACCGTAGAGACGCACAAAGGGCGTTAGACAAACCGTAGAGACGCACAAAGGGCGTTAGACAAACCGCAGAGGAGCACAAAGGGTGTTAGACAAACCGTAGAGACGCACAAAGGGTTTAAATTTTGATTTAAAGCTTTCGTGACTGCAGTATAATTCATATTCTTAGTTCTTTCGGTAAAGTCACCAAGTTGAAGGGAAACAACAAAATAATAATAAAATATATATAAAACAGTAAAGGGCGTTAGACAAACCGCAGAGAAGCACAAAGGGCGTTAGATAAACCGTAGAGACGCACAAAGGGTGTTAGACAAACCGCAGAGAAGCATAAAGGGTGTTAGACAAACCGTAGAGATGCATAAAGGGTGTTAGACAAACCGTAGAGAAGCATACGAGTGTTAGACACCGCAGAGAGGCATACGGGTGTTAGACAAACCGCAGAGAATCATAAAGGGTGTTAGACAAACCGCAGAGAATCATAAAGGGTGTTAGACAAACCGCAGAGAAGCACAAAGGGTGTTAGACAAACCGCAGAGAATCATAAAGGGTGTTAGACAAACCGTAGGGAAGCACAAAGGGTGTTAGACAAACCATAGAGAAGCAAACGGGTGTTAGACAAACCGCAGAGGAGCACAAAGGGTGTTAGACAAACCGCAGAGGAGCACAAAGGGTGTTAGACAAACCGCAGAGGAGCTCAAAGGGTGCTAGACAAACCGCAGAGAAGCACAAAGGGTGTTAGACAAACCTCAGAGAAGCATACAGGTCTTAGACAAACCGCAGAGGAGCACAAAGGGCGTTAGACAAACCGCAGAGAAGGCTTGGCGAAGCGCCGAGAAGCATTGGGAAGCGAAGTGAAGCATTCGTTCGCAACTGAAATCATTACGGGAGCGCGCTGAAGCGTAGCGGAGCTGTACCCGCCGGGACACAGAGCACGCTGAAGGCACCCCGGGGGGAAGAGCAAACGTGAAAGCACCAAGGAGGCTCAGTGAAGCAGGCATGCGCATTTGTTGCGGGACAGCTCAGGAGAAGTGACTGCGAGGAGCACCAGGGAGGAATCAGCAGGGAAGCGAGGCAAAAGGGGCCTCAACGGTAACAGGATTCAAGGAAGGAGTCCGCTTTGGACCAGGCGACAGCTGGGAGCAAACAGCGAGGGCAGTCGGAACCTCACTCCCCCCCCCCCCCGGGGACAAGCGGAAGGAGGGGCAGCAGTTGGAACGAAGAACACTTCCCAATTGGGAACCGGGAGAGTTTCTTTAACGAGGGGTGGCAGTTGGAACAAAGGGAGTTTCTTTAACCAAAGGGGCAGTTGGAACAAAGGCGGTTTCTTAAACGAATGATACAGTCGGAACAGAACAGTTTTCTTGAACAAGAGGTGGCAGTTGGAACAAAAGCGGCTTCTTAAACGAAAGAGACAGTTGGAACAGAACAGTTTTCTTGAACAAAAGGTGGCAGTTGGAACAAAGGGAGTTTCTTTAACGAGGGGTGGCAGTTGGAACAAAGGGAGTTTCTTTAACGAGGGGTGGCAGTTGGAACAAAGGGAGTTTATTTAACGAGGGGTGGCAGTTGGAACAAAGGGAGTTTCATTAACGAGGGGTGGCAGTTGGAACAAAGGGAGTTTCTTTAACCAAAGAGACAGTTGAAACAGAACAGTTTTCTTTAACCAAAGGGGCAGTTGGAACAAAGGCAGTTTCTTAAACGAAAGAGACAGTTGGAACAAAGGGAGTTTCTTTAACGAGGGGTGGCAGTTGGAACAAAGGGAGTTTTATTAACGAGGGGTGGCAGTTGGAACAAAGGGAGTTTCTTTAACGAGGGGTGGCAGTTGGAACAAAGGGAGTTTCTTAAACGAAAGAGACAGTTGGAACAAAGGGAGTTTCTTTAACGAGGGGTGGCAGTTGGAACAAAGGGAGTTTCTTTAACGAGGGGTGGCAGTTGGAACAAAGAGAGTTTCTTTAACCAAAGGGGTGGCAGTTGGAACAAAGGGAGTTTCTTTAACGAGGGGTGGCAGTTGGAACAAAGGGAGTTTCTTTAACCAAAGGGGTGGCAGTTGGAACAAAGGGAGTTTCTTTAACGAGGGGTGGCAGTTGGAACAAAGGGAGTTTCTTTAACCAAAGGGGTGGCAGTTGGAACAAAGGGAGTTTCTTTAACGAGGGGTGGCAGTTGGAACAAAGGGAGTTTCTTTAACGAGGGGTGGCAGTTGGAACAAAGGGAGTTTCTTTAACGAGGGGTGGCTGTTGGAACAAAAAGAGTTTCTTTAACGAGGGGTGACAGTTTGAACAAAGGCAGTTTCTTTAACGAGGGGTGGCAGTTGGAACAAAGGGAGTTTCTTTAACCAAAGAGACAGTTGGAACAGAACAGTTTTCTTTAACCAAAGGGGCAGTTGGAACAAAGGCAGTTTCTTAAACGAAAGAGACAGTTGGAACAAAGGGAGTTTCTTTAACCAAAGGGACAGTTGGAACAAAGGGAGTTTCTTAACCAAAGGGACAGTTGGAACAAAAGGGGTTTCTAAAACGAAAGAGACAGTTGGAACAGAACAGTTTTCTTTAACAGGAGGTGTCAGTTGGAACAAAAGCGGTTTCTTAAACGAAAGAGACAGTTGGAACAGAACAGTTTTCTTGAACAAGGGGTGTCAGTTGGAACAAAGGCGGTTTCTTAAACGAAAGAGACAGTTGGAACAGAACAGTTTTCTTGAACAAGGGGTGTCAGTTGGAACAAAGGCGGTTTCTTAAACGAAAGAGACAGTCAGAACAAAACAGTTTTCTTGAACAAAAGGTGGCAGTTGGAACCAAGGGAGTTTCTTAAACGAAAGAGACAGTTGGAACAGAACAGTTTTCTTAAAAAAAAAGGTGGCAGTTGGAACAAAAGCGGTTTCTTAAACGAAAGAGACAGGTGGAACAGAACAGTTTTCTTGAACAAGGGGTGGCAGTTGGAACACAAGCGGTTTCTTTAACCAAAGAGACAGTTGGAACAGACCAGTTTTCTTGAACAAGGGGTGTCAGTTGGAACAAAAGCGTTTTATTAAACGAAAGAGACAGTCGGAACAGAACAGTTTTCTTGAACAAGGGGTGGCAGTTGGAACAAAGGCAGTTTCTTAAACGAAAGAGACAGTTGGAACGGAACAGTTTTCTTTAACAAGGGGTGTCAGTTGGAACAAAAGCGGCTTCTTAAACGAAAGAGACAGTTGGAACAGTACAGTTTTCTTTAACAAGGGGTGTCAGTTGGAACACAAGCGGCTTCTTAAAACAAAAGAGACAGTTGGAACAGAACAGTTTTCTTTAACAAGGGGTGTCAGTTGGAACAAAGGCAGTTTCTTTAACGAAAGAGACAGTTGGAACAGAACAGTTTTCTTTAACAGGAGGTGTCAGTTGGAACAAAAGCGGTTTCTTAAACGAAAGATACAGTTGAAACAGAACAGTTTTCTTTAACAAGGGGTGTCAGTTGGAACAAAGGCGGTTTCTTTAACGAAAGAGACAGTTGTAACAGAACAGTTTTCTTTAACAAGGGGTGGCAGTTGGAACAAACGCGGTTTCTTAAACTAAAGAGACAGTTGGAACAGAACAGTTTTCTTTAACAAGGGGTGGCAGTTGGAACAAAGGCGCTTTCTTAAACGAATGATACAGTCGGAACAGAACAGTTTTCTTGAACAAGAGGTGTCAGTTGGAACAAAAGCGGCTTCTTAAACGAAAGAGACAGTTGGAACAGAACATTTTTCCTTAACAAGGGGTGTCAGTTGGAACAAAAGCGGTTTCTTTAACGGCAGGGGCAGTTGAGAGAAATCATCTTGTTTAACAAGAGGTGTCAGTTGGGATCAAAGGCAGTTTCTTCACCGAAAGGGACAGTTGTAACGAAGCAGTTTTCTCGTGCAAAATGTAGCAATCGGACACGGGAGACCGTGGAACAAGGGGGCTCGTGCGACGGAAAGGAATTCCCTTTACAATGGACGCTTGAAACAAAAGCGCATTTTGGAGCAGAGTGGCAGTTGGAACAAGTCAATTGCTGGAACGGAACATAAAAGATTGGAGCAAGGGTAAACTGCATTGAACAATCGAGCTATCGGCACAACGGCAAAACGAATTAGCAGTCGGAACGATAGGAAGACGGTTGGAACAAGGCACGAGTTCGTATCAACTGTAACGGTACATCTGTTTGTGCACAGGGATCGATAAGGAAACAACGCGGCAGCTTGGAACACGGCGACAGTTGGAACAAGTCAGCAGTTTGAACGAGGCGACTATTCGATGAGAATGTTAATTTGTGGAGGGGAGAGAGGGGGGTCATACGAATCTTCTTCTGGGCTTTTTGTAGCTAAGGAATATTTGGCAGGAAGGTGCCGGTAGAGACGTGCAGCTGGAACATTCCGATAGCTTGAAACAAGACAACCACACTCGTTGTATGAACACAAATACAGGAGTTGGACCTTTGTGTGGGTCTCGTCAGCAAAAGCCAGTATATATATTTTTTTTTACAAGCAAGCGAACTGTTGGACCGGTTTTTTGCACCTTTTTGAGGGTCTCTATCGGTGGTTGCATCAGCGTCAGCCTCATATCGTTTTGAGCAGGAGGGCGAACCGAACGGCACTTTTTCTAACGAGGATTCAACCTCTATCGGGTTTACCGCCGGCAGCATCGGACAGTTTTGTTTGAAGCGCGCAAAACTCTGTACCGGTTGAGCGGCACGGCGAGCTGGTGACATCCTCGTCCAAGCCGGGGGGGGGGGGGGGGGGGGCGGGGGCGCGGGCGGTGGGGGGGGAGAAAAAAGAAAACCGAACAAAACCCTGGAGCAGCGTCGGTGAAACCGCGCTCGACCGAGAGAACCCCCCTGAAACGGCCTCGATTTTCTGCGTAAGTGGGCCGGGGGGTCTCATCATCGTCGTCGTCTTGATCGTCAATCGGAGTCACATCAGACCTCGTCCGAGCTCGGGGGGGGTGGTGGTGGTGGTGGGTGGGTGGTGGTGGTGGTGGTGGTGGTGGTGGGAGGGGGTGGGAGGGGCTCCGTTCCCCTCTCGTCGTCGCCGGCCGTGTGGTCGAACCGCCGCCGGGCTAAGCGATGGGCACTCTGCGAGACCTGCAGTACGCACTCCAGGCCAAGATCGAGGAGCTGAGGCAACGCGACCAGCTCATCGACGAGCTGGAGCTGGAGCTCGACCAAAAGGACGAGCTCATCCAGAAGCTGCGCAACGAGTTGGACAAGTATCGCTCGGTCCTGCTGAGGCCCAGCGGGCTCCACCACCACCACCATCATCAGCACCAGCACCATCAGCAGCAGCAGCAGCAGCAACAGCCTCATCAGCAGCCTCAGCAGCAGCAGCCTCTTCAGCAGCAGCAGCAGCAGCATGATTGTGAAATTCAAAGTGCAAATCAGCTTCACGATATTCATCAGCTTGACCAGCAGCAGCAGCAGCAGCAGATGCTTCTGAAGGATTTGAAGTTGGCTTGCGTTGCTGCCGCTGATGATGATGATGACGACGTTGACATTGGTGGTTGTGGCGGCGGTGGTGGCATTGCCGGTGACCTTGGTAACATTGGAATTGGCGTTGGCGGCGGCGGCATTGTTGGTGGAGTGATGGGTGGGACACACGAGGCTGTCGGGAGAGTCGGTGGAGGGAGCGGGGGAGTAGGACACGAGCCTCAGAGGAGCAAGAGACAGGCCATCTCTGCCGAGCCCACGGCCATCAACGTCCAGGACATCGGAGGCGTCAAGCTGCCATCGTTCCCAAAGAGCATTGAGTGAGTTTTGTGGTGGCGAGGGTGACGGTGAGTCGGGTGGGTGGGCGGCGGTGGCTAGGAGAGATGTTGACTACCTCGCCTCGGTGTGCAGGAGGTCGTGGGGTTCGATGCCCGACCATGGCGCCTGCTGCTACTGCTGCTGCTGCTATACATTTTGACGAGTTGATAAGCCACTTCGTTGAGCTTTAACTTGTGATAGCCGGGTCGCTTCTGGCGATCCCGACCCTGACGATGCCTGCTGCTGTATATTTGGAGTCCAGCGTTTTTCTCTCTCTCTCTCTCTCCCTGTGGTCGCGTGGATTTTTTATCGGTGTCCCCTGGTTTTTTTTTTTTCCCTCCACGTTTAGAATCAGAGAATGCACTCAGGCTGGAGGAGGAATCCGATGAGCTGTGAGCATGACAGTCAAAATCGTGACCAAAAACGCGTCCAAAAACGTGACGAAAAACGTGACAAAAACGTCGTGCATTTTACGGTATTTGACCGCCATAAGTTTCCACTTGATAAGCTGCTTCATTGAGCTATCATTTGCGATTGCCAGACCGCTTCTGAAGAAGATTTACATGGCTCAGTGGGCTTTGCCCTGCGCAATAAATGCATTGTTTAGTTGGAAATTGTTTAGTTCGAGTGAGTGAATGAGAGGGCGGGTGACTTGATGGGTCAGTGGCTATCGTAGAGATCAGCTCGCTGCACTACCAATATCGCTTGACGAAAGTCTGAGCCGGTTACGGGCCATCCCTAGATCGACTCAGCCTCAAGTGAGAACCATGGCGCGGTGTGAAGACATCGCCACTCGGGAGACAAAAAAAACCAACCCAGGCTTGGTGCTGGCCACCCACCCTTCGTGTTTCTTTGCCCGCCTGCATAGGTGCTGCTACTCACTAACAGCACTTGCCCCAACAGCCATTTAAACCTATAAGGGAGGAAATCTTTGGTTTTCGTGGTGAATGGGTGGGTGGCTTTGGATGGGTGCGAGGGGGGGGGGGGGGTGTTAACCCCTAAACCTTTAAGCAAATTACCAAAGAACCACGTGGTTAATGATTCAATTAAGCTCGTCCCGAAGGCCCCGGGGCGGGGCGGGGCGGGGGGGGGGGGACAGGCGTCTATGATGTCTCCTGGCCATTCCACATTTGGCAGAGCCAGGAGGCTGGCCCTGTGCCATCGGGCGTCCTCCAGGAACAGCAGCGAACTCACTGCAAAATGGCCAGGTCGGAATGTCCGAGCGCTCACTGCAGACGAGAGGCTGCAAATACCTCTGTCGGGAGCTGGACTGGTACCGCAGAGACCTTTGTACAAATACAGGATGTCTGATGGACTTGCTCTGGTGTGTGGTGTGTGGTGTGTGTGTGTGTGAAGAGGAGAGGCTGCCATTCCTCTGTCCGTAGCTGGACCCGGTACCTTTATGGCGTCATCTGGTCCAACACCAACGTGAGACTGGGCTCGAAGGAAAGCTGTCTCTGGTGTGGACCAATCGATTTCAAGGACATTGACACGTACATTATCAGTGTTGTTTTTTTCTGTTTGCATTCTGACCTCAGGCATTGTGGTTAATGCGAACATGAATCCTCGTAAAACAAAAACAGGTTCAATTTCGATTTAAAGCTTTCGTGACTGCAATGATTCATCTTCTTTGGTTCTTTTCGGTAAAGTCACCACCACCACGTAGAATGAGAATAAAATAATAAATTGATAAAATAAAATAACACAATAATATTCTCACGACGTTTCGGCCACAACACAAGCGGCCTTCATCAGGTGAAGATGGAGTGTCACTCCAGCGCTGTCCTACCAGACAGTCTCGCCCCCTTCACCTGATGAAGGCCGCTTGTGTTGTGGCCGAAACGTCGTGAGAATATTATTGTGTTATTTTATTTTATCAATTTATTATTTTATTCTCATTCTACGTGACTTTACCGAAAGAACCAAAGAAGAAAAAAAAACAGGTTCAGTTTTGTTGCAAGAACAAAAAGGGGGAAAAAAAACCTATTATTATATTTTGCTACTGGCAATAGAGGCCTCATGGGGAATATCGGAGGTCTTCAAGCACTTGTTCTGGTGTGTGTGTGTGTAGAGGAGAGGGTGGTATTCCTCAGTCGGGAGCTGGACAGGTGCCGCCTGGAACTCTGTGGAGTACAGGAGGTCCGGGAGGACCGGTTTTCATTCCAGTTCTTAGCACGCGGGGGTTGGCAGTCCTGCGGTAAACTGGGAAAAACAAAATTAATTGAGGAAGGGTGGTGTGGGAGCAAGGAGGAGAGGCGTGAGAAGCTGCGAGCCCCGAGGCTTATTGTGGGTCTCGCCCTCCCTATCGACGGGCGATGAGGAATTGCGGCGGCGGCGGTGGTGGTGGTGGTGGTGGTGGTTTGCCTAAACCCCACTCAAGATGAACATCAGTGGTGCGATTCAGCCAAGGCTTGTGAGTCAGATGCCTTCTATGGCTTGCAAAAGTTGACCCCTCGGAGATATCGCCATCCTGTTGGGTGACTTTAATTCCCGAGTGGGGTCATGGCACGGGCAACTGGGACGGAGTGATTGGAAGGCATGGGCCAGTTTTTTTCTGCAACAGCCAGCCCGTGGGCTTGTGGTTACCAACCCACGGGCGTTCCGGCATCGGCGCATCATCCACGCAACATCATGGATGCACGCCCCGGTGGTCCAAAGCGAGCGCATCTGCTGGACTATGTATGTCGTGACGGATGGGTCAAATATTTGGGTGACCCCACCTGACCGATTCCCGCATCACCCACCGAGCCGATTAATGTCGTTCGGGGTGCCGCAGTGTCCAGGAAATATCAACTACCTCACCCGGTGTACAGGAGGTCGTGCGTTTCATCCGGATCCTGACGCCTGCTGCTGTATATTCGGAGCGTGCGTGTCTCTCAATCTCTGTCCCGTGGTCACGTTGATTTATTTTCAAGAGGCCCTCAGGTTTCCACCACCACCACCACCACCACAACCACCGCCACCACCACCACCACCACCACAACCACCACCACCACCTCCACCACCACCCCGCCACCACCACCACCACCACCTTCACCACCACCACCTTCATCACTACCACCATCACCAGCGCATTCACCGCCACCACCACGCCGCCACCACCACCACCACCACAACCACCACCGCCACCACCACCACCACCCCGCCACCACCACCACAACCACCACCACCACCTCCACCACCACCCCGCCACCACCACCACCACCGCCACCACCACCACCCCATCACCACCACCACCACCCCACCACCACCACCACCACAACCACCACCACCACCTCCACCACCACCCCGCCACCACCACCACCACCACCACCCCGCCACCACCACCGCCACATTTATAATCGACGTCTCTACGCACTGGGAGTGATTTAACTTGCTGCCAGAAATTCCCACGCGATGGACGATGATCAGCCACTTGGTGGAGCTGCTATCGTCCGCGATTATCCAGGTGGCTCCTGAAAAAGAGGCACGTAGCTCAGTTGGGGCCTTACCTTTTAAAATACAAAAACTAAACTTGGTTTACAACAACAACAACAACAAAAACGTACGCTCACTAATCAGATGCCGGTGTCTCTCGATGAGCGTTCTGTCCCTAGGCTCTGGCTGAAGTGACTTCTCTGGAGGAGATTAGAGGAATCGTCCTCGTTGAGTCACCTTTTAAAGGCCCAGATATCAATCCAGAGGCGAGGTGCGGGGCGGTGTGGGTGGGTGGGTGGGTGGTTGCTGATCGTTGCCGGAACTTTGCAGCGCATCAAAGGTTGGAGAAATTCAGCCGTTCACTCCTCCCTGTGGCTGCAATGGAGCCGTGCCGTGCCGGCTGATGTGGAGGGATGTATGGAAGTGTGATCCGGAGTCTAAAACTAATCTATGAACATGTTTTTTTTTTATCTTTTTAAAATACCACAAAACTTAACTACGCATTTAATCTTCTTTGGTTCCTTCGGTAAAGTCACGTGGAATGAGAATAAAATAATAGAATAGAACAATAAAATTCTCACGAAGTTTCGGCCACAACACAAGCGGCCTTCTTCAGGTGAAAGGAACAAACCTTGTCTGGACGACAGAGCTGCAATGAACGCTGCTAAGATTCGCAGCGTCTTTTTAAGCTGGTTGAGAGAAGTGAGGCACCTTGACAAAGGAGTTTACATATCAAACAGGAGAATTTAGCATTGAAACAGTTGAGGGATTAGCTTGTGACTGGTCACGGGAATGGCTATGTTAAAGCCAATGCCTACACATCCACAGAGGCAGCTAGTACAAATCAAACAGGAGTTTTTTATCATTGAAATAGCTGAGTGATTAGCTTGTGACTGGTCACAGAAATAGCTGTGTTAAAGTCAAAGCCTACACATCCACAGAGGCACCTAGTACAAATCAAACAAGAGCATTTAGCATTGAAATAGCTGAGTGATTAGCTTGTGAATGGTCACAGAAATAGCTGTGTTAAAGTCAAAGCCTACACATCCACAGAGGCACCTAGTACAAATCAAACAGGATAATTTAGCATTGAAATAGCTGAGTGATTTGCTTGTAACTGGTCACAGAAATAGCTGTGTTAAAGTCAAAGCCTACACATCCACAGTGGCACCTAGTACAATCAAACAGGATAATTTAGCATTGAAATAGCTGAGTGATTAGCTTGTCACTGGTCACAGAAATAGCTGTGTTAAAGTCAAAGCCTACACATCCACAGAGGCACCTAGTACAAATCAAACAGGATAATTTAGCATTGAAATAGCTGAGGGATTAGCTTGTGACTGGTCACAGAAATAGCTGTGTTAAAGTCGAAGCCTACACATCCACAGAGGCACCTAGTACAAATCAAACAGGAGAATTTAGCATTGAAATAGCTGAGTGATTAGCTTGTGACTGGTCACAGAAATAGTTGTGTTAAAGTCAAAGCCTACACATCCACAGAGGCACCTAGCACAAATCAAACAGGAGAATTTAGCATTGAAATAGCTGAGTGATTAGCTTGTGACTGGTCACAGAAATAGCTGTGTTAAAGTCAAAGCCTACACATCCACAGAGGCACCTAGTACAAATCAAACAGGAGAATTTAGCATTGAAATAGCTGAGTGATTAGCTTGTGACTGGTCATAGAAATGGCTATGTTAAAGTCAAAGCCTACACATTCACAGAGGCACCTAGTACAAATCAAACAGGATAATTTAGCATTGAAATAGCTGAGTGATTTGCTTGTAACTGGTCACAGAAATAGCTGTGTTAAAGTCAAAGCCTACACATCCACAGAGGCACCTAGCACAAATCAAACAGGAGAATTTAGCATTGAAATAGCTGAGTGATTAGCTTGTGACTGGTCACAGAAATAGCTGTGTTAAAGTCAAAGCCTACACATCCACAGAGGCACCTAGTACAAATCAAACAGGAGAATTTAGCATTGAAATAGCTGAGTGATTAGCTTGTGACTGGTCATAGAAATGGCTATGTTAAAGTCAAAGCCTACACATTCACAGAGGCACCTAGTACAAATCAAACAGGAGAATTTAGCATTGAAATAGCTGAGTGATTAGCTTGTGACTGGTCACAGAAATAGCTATGTTAAAGTCAAAGCCTACACATCCACAGAGGCACCTAGTACAAATCAAACAGGAGCATTTAGCATTGAAATAGCTGAGTGATTAGCTTGTGACTGGTCACAGAAATAGCTATGTTAAAGTCAAAGCCTACACATCCACAGAGGCACCTAGTACAAATCAAACAGGATAATTTAGCATTGAAATAGCTGAGGGATTATCTTGTGACTGGTCACAGAAATAGCTGTGTTAAAGTCAAAGCCTACACATCCACAGAGGCACCTAGTACAAATCAAACAGGAGAATTTAGCATTGAAATAGCTGAGTGATTAGCTTGTGACTGGTCACAGAAATAGCTGTGTTAAAGTCAATGCCTACACATCCACAGAGGCACCTAGTGCAAATCAAACAGGAGAATTTAGCATTGAAATAGCTGAGTGATTAACTTGTGACTGGTCACAGAAATAGCTACGTTAAAGTCAATGCCTACACATCCACAGAGGCACCTAGTACAAATCAAACAGGAGAATTTAGCATTGAAATAGCTGAGTGATTAGCTTGTGACTGGTCACAGAAATGGCTATGTTAAAGTCAAAGCCTACACATCCACAGAGGCACCTAGTACAAATCAAACAGGAGAATTTAGCATTGAAATAGCTGAGTGATTAGCTTGTGACTGGTCACAGAAATAGCTGTGTTAAAGTCAAAGCCTACACATCCACAGTGGCACCTAGTACACATCAAACAGGAGAATTTAGCATTGAAATAGCTGAGTGATTAGCTTGTGACTGGTCACAGAAATAGCTGCGTTAAAGTCAAAGCCTACACATCCACAGAGGCACCTAGTACAAATCAAACAGGATAAATTAGCATTGAAATAGCTGAGTGATTAGCTTTTGACTGGTCACAGAAATGGCTATGTTAAAGTCAAAGCCTGCACATCCACAGAGGCACCTAGTACAAATCAAACAGGAGAATTTAGCATTGAAATAGCTGAGTGATTAGCTTGTGACTGGTCACAGAAATGGCTACGTTAAAGTCAAAGCCTACACATCCACAGAGGCACCTAGTACAAATCAAACAGGATAATTTAGCATTGAAATAGCTGAGTGATTAGCTTGTGACTGGTCACAGAAATAGCTACGTTAGAGTCAAAGCCTACACATCCACAGAGGCACCTCGTACATGGACGCCAAAGGGGATTGCAACAACTCAAACTATCATACAGTAAACCGATGTGAAAAAACCTCAGTCTAAATTACATCAATATATTAAATGTACTCAATATATTCTTCAATAAGCAGAGCTATTAACAGCAACTGGGCATACACTACACTATATAGTGAATACCATATAGTAAACAGAATATATAGAGTTTATTGATAACGTTGAGGTATTTTGATTTAAAGCTTTCGTGACTGCAGTAATTCATATTGTTAGTTTTGTCGGTAAAGTCACCACGTTGAAGAGAAACAACAAAATAATAAAATATATAAAACAATAAAACATTCTCACGACGTTTCGACCATAACTCAAACGGTCATTTTCAGGTGTGTTGGTTTGCATAAATTTATTTTTTATAAATAAATAAATGCGCCGTTTAAAAATAAATTTTTGCAAACCAACACACCTGAAGATGACCGTTTGAGTTATGGTCGAAACGTCGTGAGAATGTTTTTATTGTTTTATATATATCTATATATTATTTTGTTGTTTCTCTTCAACGTGGTGACCTTACCGAAAAAACTAAGAATATAACGTTGAGGTAGTTTACATTTTAGTATTTTTTTTCATCTGTTTACTAAAAAATACACGCGACCACAGGTGGAGAGAGAGAGAGAGACATGAATGGCCTCACGCATCTAGGGGGGTGGGAGGAGGGTAAGACATAAATATAGACGACACGTTCTACTTGAGTAAATAGACTTTTTGATATTCTTAGCTCTTTCGGTAAAGTCACCACGTTGAAGGGAAACAGTAAAATAATAAAATATAAATATAGAAAAACAATAAAAAATGCTCTCACGACCTTTCGACCATAACACAAACGGTCGGTGTTATGGTCGAAACGTCGTGAGAATTTTTTTTATTGTTTTATATATGTTATTATTATTTTATTGTTTCCCTTCAACGTGGTGACTTTACCGAAAGAGCCAAGAATACTAATTTTATTGTTATACAATAATTTTAATGTTTTATATTTTTATTATTTTATTGTTTCCCCTTCAACGTGGTGGTGACTTTACCGAAAGAGCCAAGAATAATAATTTTATTGTTTTACAATAATTTTAATGTTTAATATTTTATTATTATTTTATTGTTTCCCCTTCAACGTGGTGACTTTACCGAAAGAGCCAAGAATATTAATTTTATTGTTTTACAATAATTTTAATGTTTTATATTTTTATTATTTTATTGTTTCCCCTTCAACGTGGTGACTTTACGAAAGAGCCAAGAATAATAATTTTATTGTTTTACAATAATTTTAATGTTTTTATTATTTTATTGTTTCCCTTCAACGTGGTGACTTTACCGAAAGAACCAAGAATAATAATGTTATTGTTTTACAATAATTTTATTGTTTTATATTTTTATTATTTTATTGTTTCCCTTCAACGTGATGACTTTACCGAAAGAACCAAGAATAATAATGTTATTGTTTTACAATAATTTAATGTTTCATATTTTATTATTATTTTATTGTTTCCCTTCAACGTGGTGACTTTACCGAAAGAGCCAAGAATAATAATTTTATTGTTTTACAATAATTTTAATGTTTTATATTTTATTATTATTTTATTGTTTCCCCTTCAACGTGGTGGTGACTTTACCGAAAGAGCCAATAATATGAATTTTATTGTTTTACAATCATTTTATTGTTTTATATTTTATTATTATTTTATTGTTTCCCTTCAACGTGGTGGTGACTTTACCGAAAGAGCCAAGAATAATAATTGTATTGTTTTACAATAATTTTATTGTTTTATATTTTATTATTATTTTATTGTTCCCCTTCAACGTGGTGGTGACTTTACCGAAAGAACCAAGAATAATAATTGTATTGTTTTACAATAATTTTAATGTTTTATATTTTTATTATTTTATTGTTTCCCCTTCAACGTGGTGGTGACTTTACCGAAAGAACCAAGAATAATAATTTTATTGTTTTACAATAATTTTATTGTTTTATATTTTATTATTATTTTATTGTTTCCCTTCAACGTGGTGACTTTACCGAAAGAGCCAAGAATAATAATTTTATTGTTTTACAATAATTTTATTGTTTTATATTTTATTATTATTTTATTGTTTCCCCTTCAACGTGGTGGTGACTTTACCGAAAGAGCCAAGAATAATAATTTTATTGTTTTAATAATAATTTAAATGTTTTATATATTTTATTATTATTTTATTGTTTCCCCTTCAACGTGGTGGTGACTTTACCGAAAGAGCCAAGAATAATAATTGTATTGTTTTAATAATAATTTAAATGTTTTATATATTTTATTATTATTTTATTGTTTCCCCTTCAACGTGGTGGTGACTTTACCGAAAGAGCCAAGAATATGAATTACTGCAGTCACGAAAGCTTCAAATCAAAATTCAGACTTTGTGATGTTTTCGTCCTACAACATCAGAGTGCAGCGCCACATTTAAACAAGCACTACAATGACAATGGTTTAAAGCGATTTGAAGCATTATTTTTTTTGGGTGGTGGGGTTGGTGCGTGGGGGTAGAGCTTTGTGACGTCATATTTTTTTTGGGGGGGGGGGTTTGTGGGGGTCGGACTAGGAGGGGGCGGGCGGGGTGGGGGGTCAAAAATCCTCCAAAACCGCGTGATGTCATTTATGGACCAGGCCATTAATCTTCTTTGTGAGAGTTTGAGTACGTGGAGGGGGGGTGTGTGTTTGAGTACGTGGGGGGTGTGCGTGGGTGTGTGCGTGCGTGTGTGTGTGTGTGAGTGTGTGTTGGTGTGTTGGGGAGCGATAGTGTAGCGGTTAGCGCTACGCTGCGCTATGAACCTGGCGACCCAGGTTCGATTCCCGCTCACGGCCAACACCAGTGACGATTATCTGAACCGGTCCCGGGTCCTCCCCTAGGTCGACTCAGCCTCAAATGAGTACCTGGTGCGGTGTGTAGTAAACATTGCCACTAGGGAGACAAAGGCGGCCGGGCGTGGTTGCTGGCCACCCAACACTCTCTCTCTCTCCATCTCTCCATCTCTCCATCTCTCTCGTGCAGTGCCACGGTGCTCGCTACTAGCAGCCACTTGCCCCAATCGCCTGTTGGAGGCTACACGGGGGACCTTTGTACGAGTGTGTGTATGTGTGTTTGTGTGTAGGTGTTTGTGTGTGTTTGTGTGTGTTTGTGTGTGGGTGTTTGTGAGTGTGTGAGTGTGTGGGTGTTTGTGAGTGTGTGTGAGTGTTTGTGGGTGTTTGTGTGGGTGTGTGTGGGTGTTTGTGAGTGTGTGTGTGAGTGTGTGTGGGTGTTTGTGTGGGTGTGTGTGAGTGTTTGTGAGTGTGTGTGTGTGAGTGTGTGTGGGTGTTTGTGTGGGTGTGTGTGGGTGTTTGTGAGTGTGTGTGAGTGTGTGTGGGTGTTTGTGAGTGTGTGTGTGTGTGAGTGTGTGGGTGTTTGTGTGTGTGTGTGTGTGGGTGTTTGTGAGTGTGTGTGGGTGTGTGTGTGTGGGTGTTTGTGTGGGTGTGTGTGGGTGTTTGTGTGTGTGGGTGTTTGTGTGGGTGTGTGTGGGTGTTTGTGAGTGTGTGTGTGAGTGTGTGTGGGTGTTTGTGTGGGTGTGTGTGAGTGTTTGTGAGTGTGTGTGTGAGTGTGTGTGGGTGTTTGTGTGGGTGTGTGTGAGTGTTTGTGAGTGTGTGTGTGTGAGTGTGTGTGGGTGTTTGTGTGGGTGTGTGTGGGTGTTTGTGAGTGTGTGTGAGTGTGTGTGGGTGTTTGTGAGTGTGTGTGTGTGTGTTTGTGAGTGTGTGTGTGTGGGTGTTTGTGTGTGTGTGTTTATGGGGAGCGGTGGTGTAGCGGTTAGCGCTACGCTGCGCTATGAACCTGGCGACCCGGGTTCGATTCCCGCTCACGGCCACCACCAACACCAGTGACGATTATCTGAACCGGTCCCGGGCCTCCCCTAGGTCGACTCAGCCTCAAATGAGTACCTGGTGCGGTGTGTAGTAAACATCGCCACTGGGGAGACAAAGGCGGTCGGGCGTGTTGCTGGCCACCCCACCCACCTCGTGTACCGTTTGGGCCTTCATAGGTGCTCGCTAACAGCACTTGCCCCAACAGTCTGTTAAGGCTACACGGGGGATCTTTGTCTCTGCCTTTGTGTTGCTGGGTCCTGCCCTCGTGCTTTCGACGCTGCACGTGGCTTTAAAACGTGCCTGGCCGTTGTGACGTCACCGCCACTTGGTGACGTCACCGTCGCGTGTGCAGGTCGTGGGCCGGCCCTAGGTCGACTCAGCCAGAAAACGAGCACCTCACTGGGGTGTTCAAAACGATCGCCACTGGGGTAGACACGAGGTGCATGTGTCTCTCACCTATATAGTGTAGTGTATAGTGTAGTGTATAGTGTAGTGTATAGTGTAGTGTATAGTGTAGTGTATAGTGTAGTGTAGTGTATAGTGTAGTGTGTAGTGTATAGTGTATACTGTATACTGTATAGTATAGTGTGGTGTAGTGTATAGTGTAGTGTGTAGTCTTATGTATAGTGTAGTGTATAGTGTAGTGTGTAGTCTACTCTATAGTGTAGTGTGTAGTCTTATGTCTATTGTAGTGTATACTGTATAGTGTCTTAGTCTCGTGTATAGTGTATAGTATAATTGTATAGTGTAGTGTATACTGTAGTTTATAGTGTAGTGTATAGTGTAGTGTAGTGTGTAGTCCCGTGTATAGTGTAGTGCATAGTATAGTTGTATACTGTAGTTTATAGTGTAGTGTATAGTATAGTTGTATACTGTAGTGTATAGTGTAGTGTATAGTATAGTTGTATAGGGTAGTGTATAGTGTAGTGTATAGTATAGTTGTATAGTGTAGTGTATAGTGTAGTGTATAGTATAGTTGTATAGTGTAGTGTATAGTGTAGTGTATAGTATAGTTGTATAGTGTAGTGTATAGTGTAGTGTATAGTATAGTTGTATAGTATAGTTGTATAGTGTAGTGTATAGTGTAGTGTATAGTATAGTTGTATAGTGTAGTGTATACTCTATAGTGTAGTGTGTAGTCTACTCTATAGTGTAGTGTATAGAGTAGTGTATACTGTATAGTGTAGTGTGTAGTCTACTCTATAGTGTAGTGTATAGTGTAGTGTATAGTGTAGTGTATAGTGTAGTTTAAAGTGTAGTGTATACTGTAGTATACTACTTCAGCCCACCAGCGTGTTGGAAAGTAAATTGAAATGTTGTGGATGTACTCTCTCACCTAGTGACTACGGTGTGTTCCCGCATATAACCCACAGACCCATATAACCCCGCAACAATTTACGTTTTTTATGTAAAACTAATTTCAGATAGCCCGCACCTCCATATACCCCGCATGAATTCGTTTCTGTAACGTCGTTACCGCACCTTAATCCCATCGTGTTAACACGAGGTTAACTTTCGTGATACATTCCGCTATCAATTGTTAACATTAACATCATAAGGTGCGCAGAGAAAATAAACCATCCGGAAACGAGTGAACCTAAAACGGTAAATAAGTAACGAAATTTAAATGTCCAATTGATGAGTAACGCAACTGGTAGATGAGTAAGTCGAGCTTTAGCACTGGTGGAGTGGGCACTACGGAGATAGTAGCGGGACTACGGTAACGCCGTCCGCTCGCCCCCCACCCACCCCCCCACCTCTCTCTCCCCCCCCACCTCTCTCCCCACAGCTACACCACCACCCACCCCCCCCCACCTCTCTCTCCCCCCCACCTCTCTCCCCACAGCTACCCCCCACCCACCCCCCCCACCTCTCTCTCCCCCCCCCCACCTCTCTCCCCACAGCTACCCCCACCCACCCACCTCTCTCCCCACCTCTCTCCCCCCACAGCTACACCAACCCCCACCCACCCACCTCTCTCCCCCCCACCTCTCTCCCCCCACAGCTACCCCACCCACCACCCACCCACCTCTCTCCCCCCACCTCTCTCTCCACCTTTCTCCCCCCACAGCTACACCACCACCCACCCACCCACCTCTCCCCCCACCTCTCTCTCCCCACAGCTACACCACCACCCACCCACCCACCTCTCTCCCCCCCACCTCTCTCCCCCCACAGCTACACCACCCACCCACCTCTCCCCCCACCTCTCTCCCCCCACAGCTACCCCACCCACCCACCTCTCTCCCCACCTTTCTCCCCCCACATCTACACCACCCCACCCACCTCTCCCCCCACCTCTCCCCACCTCTCTCCCCCCACAGCTACACCACCACCCACCCACCTCTCTCCCCCCACCTCTCTCTCCCCACAGCTACCCCACCCCCCACCCACCCACCTCTCTCCCCCCACCTCTCTCCCCCCACAGCTACACCACCCCCCACCCACCCACCTCTCTCCCCCCACCTCTCTCCCCCCCACCCACCCACCTCTCCCTCCCCACAGCTACACCACCCCCCACCCACCTCTCTCCCCCCACCTCTCTCCCCCCACAGCTACACCACCCCCCACCCACCCACCTCTCTCCCCCCATCTCTCTCTCCCCACAGCTACACCACCCACCCACCTCTCTCCCCCCACCTCTCTCCCCCCACCTCTCTCCCCCCACCTCTCTCTCCCTACAGCTACCCCCCACCCACCCACCTCTCTCCCCCCACAGCTACACCACCCCCCACCCACCCACCTCTCCCCCCCACCTCTCCCTCCCCACAGCTACCCCCCACCCACCCACCTCTCTCCCCCACCTTTCTCCCCCCACAGCTACACCACCCCCCACCCACCCACCTCTCTCTCCCCCCCACCTCTCTCCCCCCACAGCTACCCCACCCACCACCCACCCACCTCTCCCCCCACAGCTACACCACCCCCCACCCACCCACCTCTCTCTCCCCCCACCTCTCTCCCCCCACAGCTACCCCACCCACCACCCACCCACCTCTCCCCCCACAGCTACACCACCCCCACCCACCTCTCTCCCCACAGCTACCCCCACCCACCCACCTCTCTCCCCACCTCTCTCCCCCCACAGCTACACCACCACCCACCCACCCACCTCTCTCCCCCCCACCTCTCTCCCCCCACAGCTACACCACCCACCCACCTCTCCCCCCACCTCTCTCCCCCCACAGCTACCCCACCCACCCACCTCTCTCCCCACCTTTCTCCCCCCACATCTACACCACCCCACCCACCTCTCCCCCCACCTCTCCCCACCTCTCTCCCCCCACAGCTACACCACCACCCACCCACCTCTCTCACCCCACCTCTCTCTCCCCACAGCTACCCCACCCCCCACCCACCCACCTCTCTCCCCCCACAGCTACACCCCCCACCCACCCACCTCTCTCCCCACCTCTCTCTCCCCACAGCTACACCACCCCCCACCCACCCACCTCTCTCCCCCCCACCTCTCTCCCCCCACCCACCCACCTCTCCCTCCCCACAGCTACACCACCCCCCACCCACCTCTCTCCCCCCACAGCTACACCACCCCCCACCCACCCACCTCTCTCCCCCCATCTCTCTCTCCCCACAGCTACACCACCCACCCACCTCTCTCCCCCCCACCTCTCTCCCCCCACAGCTACCCCACCCACCCACCTCTCTCCCCACCTTTCTCCCCCCACATCTACACCACCCCACCCACCTCTCCCCCCACATCTCCCTACCTCTCTCTCCCCACAGCTACACCACCACCCACCCACCTCTCTCCCCCCACCTCTCTCTCCCCACAGCTACCCCACCCCCCACCCACCCACCTCTCTCCCCCCACCTCTCTCCCCACCTTTCTCCCCCCACAGCTACACCACCACCCACCCACCTCTCTCCCCCCACCTCTCTCCCCCCACAGCTACACCACCCCCCACCCACCCACCTCTCCCCCCCCACCTCTCTCCCCCCACAGCTACACCACCCCCCACCCACCCACCTCTCCCCCCACCTCTCTCCCCCCACAGCTACACCACCCCACACCCACCCACCTCTCTCCCCCCACCTCTCTCCCCCCACCTTTCTCCCCCCACAGCTACACCACCACCCACCCACCTCTCTCCCCCCACCTCTCTCTCCCCACAGCTACACCACCCCCCACCCACCCACCTCTCTCCCCCCACCTCTCTCCCCACCTTTCTCCCCCCACAGCTACACCACCACCCACCCACCCACCTCTCTCCCCCCACCTCTCTCTCCCCACAGCTACACCACCACCCACCCACCCACCTCTCTCCCCCCCACCTCTCTCCCCCCACAGCTACACCACCCACCCACCTCTCCCCCCACCTCTCTCCCCCCACAGCTACCCCACCCACCCACCTCTCTCCCCACCTTTCTCCCCCCACATCTACACCACCCCACCCACCTCTCTCCCCCCACCTCTCTCCCCACCTTTCTCCCCCCACAGCTACACCACCCCCCACCCACCTCTCTCCCCCCACCTCTCCCCCTCTCGCTGGTAAACAGTGCGCGTGCTTAAAAACGTCGCCGTTTAATTGCACAAACAATTACTTTACCACGTGTTAGCGCGTGCAATGTCAGTGTGATCGGTTTACTCAGCAGTGCTTTAGTCAAAGGATAAGTGTTGCATCGTGGAAGGTCCCGCCATCAAAATAAAATGTAACGAGTCACGGCATGTCACACGTGATAAAAAAAATATTGTTCGGGCTAGCCCGCACCTCCATACAACCCCGCAAGGGTCTTGTTTTATTGGTAAAACAAACAAAAAAAAAGTGGTATAACCCGCGGGTTATACGAGGTTAAATACGGTAATCGGCGGGCGTTTTCTTCACGTGACAAACCTTACTGGCTGTGTCGGGTGGTGGAGGGTTACGACACACTCATATATGTGGGGGGGGGGGGGGGGGGTTGGGATGGGGGGTGGGGGGCGGCGGTAGTGTCGTGGTTTAGCATGCTGCACTACCAACCCGACGATCCCAGTTCGATTCCCACCCAATAATAATGAAAATAATAGTGAAATTAATGATAATTTGAATCAGATCTCAACCGGTCCTGGGCCATCCGCTCGGTCGACTCGGCCTCAAATGAGTACCTCGTGCGTAAAAACAAATAAAACTAAAACTCGTCGCTACTGGGGAGACAAAGGCGGCCGGGCGTGGTGTTGGTCACCCACCACCCTCGTGCTCCGTACCCGCCTTCATAGGCGCTCGCTAACACCACTTGCCCTAACAATCTGTTGCAGTCACAATATAGATTTGTTTTTGTATTTTTTTTTGCGTTTGGGGGGCTAGATCGAGTAAATATATAAATGTGGCGTCGTTAAAACCCCGACAACATCCGGTCACGGCCAATTAATGAGGCTTAGTGTCACGTAAAACAGAACGTGGCCAATTCGGGTTTTACGGGACATTTATTTCCACGCGATCCAAACCAGAAACCTTCAGCGTGAATAATATTGCGCTCAAATCTACAATTTTCGTCTGTTCCAGATCCATCTCTCTATCTCTCTCTCTGTATCTCTGTCCATGTATCTCATGTCCCATCCCTCACCCCCCTCTAGACCATTTCTATATCTCACGATATCTTTCTCTCTCTCCATCCCCACTGTTATAAGAAACATTACAAACTATGCATAATAAAGGTTTTTGGGTTAGATCGCGTTTATTTATAAATGTGTCGTAACCCTCCACCACCCGAACACGGCCAATCAGCAAAAAAAAGTGTCACGTTGACAAAAGACAAATAGTTCACTACTTTAGCCCACCGGTGTGTTGAAGAGTGAATCCACAACTTTTACAGTTTGAGTTGTACGACGTTTCGCTGGTAAATACATCCAGCATCATCGGGCAATTCGCCAGAATGGTAAAGCCCTCTCCACTTGCTCCCGGTTTTATATAGAGCAGCAGGGTGACGTCATCACTTAACTCATATCAGGTGCAGTGATGTGGATTCACTCTTCAACAACACACCGGTGGGCTAAAGTAGTGAACTATTTTTGTCTTTTGTCAACGTGACACTTTTTTTTTGCTGATTGGCCGTGTTCGGGTGGTGGAGGGTTACGACACATTTATAAATAAACGCGATCTAACCCAAAAAAAACCTTTATTATGAATAATATTGGTCGCGAAATACTACGTGTTAAACTGACTACAAACTATGATTTAAAGCTTTTTGCGACTGCAGTGATCCATTTTCTTGGTTCTTTAGGTAAAGTCACGTTGAAGGGAAACAGTAAAATAATAAAATATGTATTTTATTAAATTTCGATTTAAAGCTTTCGTGACTGCAATGATTCATCTTCTTTGGTTCTTGTGAGAATATTATTGTTTTATTATTATTGTGTTATTTTATTTTATCAATTTATTATTTTATTCTCATTCTACGTGACTTTACCGAAAGAACCAAAGAAGATGTATTTTATTACTTTATTTTTATTATGGAAAGAACCAAGAATATACTACAATCTATGTTTTTTTTTACAAGCTAAGGGATCTGCAGTAGCTCTTTTTCACAAGTGACCCGGCCATTGCAAACGATAGTCCAGTGAAGTGGCTGATATCATCATCATCATCACCACGTGGAATTGTATAGCAGCGGGCAAATCACTCTCAAACGCGTGATTCTAAATGTGTAGAATCGAACCCATGACCTCCTGCATACCAGGCGAGGTATTTAACATCTCACAGGGTCTGGGATCGAATCCACGATCTCCTGTATACCAGGGGAGGTAGTTAACATCTCACAGCGTCTGGGATCGAACCCACGACCTCCAGTATACCAGGCGAGGTAGTTAACATCTCACAGGGTCTGGGATCGAACCCACGACCTCCTGTATACCAGGCGAGGTAGGTAAAATCTCACAGGGTCTGGGATCGAATCCACGACCTCCTGTATACCAGGCGAGGTAGTTAACATCTCATGGCGTCTGGGATCGAACCCACGACCTCCGGTATACCAGGCGAGGTAGTTAACATCTCACAGGGTCTGGGATCGAACCCACGACCTCCTGTACACCAGGCGAGGTAGTTAACATCTCACAGGGTCTGGGATCGAATCCACGACCTCCTGTATACCAGGCGAGGTAGTTAACATCTCACAGGGTCTGGGATCGAACCCACGACCTCCGGTATACCAGGCGAGGTAGTTAACATCTCACAGGGTCTGGGATCGAACCCACGACTTCCTGTATACCAGGCCAGGTAGTTAAAATCTCACAGGGTCTGGGATCGAACCCACGACCTCCTGTATACCAGGCGAGGTAGTTAACATCTCACAGGGTCTGGGATCGAACCCACGACCTCATGTATACCAGGCGAGGTAGTTAACATCTCACAGGGTCTGGGATCGATCCCAGGACCTCCTGTATACAGAGCGAGGTAGTTAACATCTCACAGGGTCTGGGATCCAACCCACGACCTCCTGTATTCCAGGCGAGGTAGTTAACATCTCACAGGGTCTGGGATCGAACCCACGACCTTCTGTATACCAGGCGAGGTAGTAAACATCTCACAGGGTCTGGGATCGAACCCACGACCTCCTGTATACCAGGCGAGGTAGTTAACATCTCACAGGGTCTGGGATCGAACCCACGACCTCCTGTATACCAAGCGAGGTAGTTAACATCTCACAGGGTCTGGGATCCAACCCACGACCTCCTGTATACCAGGCGAGGTAGTTAACATCTCACAGGGTCTGGGATCGAACCCACGACCTCCTGTATACCAGGCGAGGTAGTTAACATCTCACAGAGTCTGGGATCGAACCCACGACCTCCTGTATACCAGGCGAGGTAGTTAACATCTCACAGGGTCTGGGATCGAACCCACGACCTCCTGTAGACCAGGCGAGGTAGTTAACATCTCACAGGGTCTGGGATCGAACCCACGACCTCCTGTATACCAGGCGAGGTAGTTAACATCTCTCTAGCCATCGCCACGTCCTGATCTTAACTCTCTCTCTCTTTGTATCGCTCTATGTACCTCTAATCTGCATCTCTCTCTGCATCTCTTTTTGATCTCTATATGTAGCTCTCTGTATCTCTTTCTGTATCTATATTTGTGTGTACATGGGTACCTAGGTGTATCTCAATGGGTAAGAGGCTAAATTAGGATTCTCAGGATTCACTCTGAACACCCTAGGATCAATGCACCCGCTCCGAGATCGATCATCTGAGAGCATCCCCTCCCTGTAACGCTTCAACACCCACAGCCTTCATCAGCCACACACACACACACCTGTACATACACATTCCTACACACGCGAGCCTAAACACAAACATACATGCCTGTACACACGCCTATACATACACACACATGCCTGTACACACGCCTATACATACACACACATGCCTGTACACACGCCTATACATACACACACATGCCTGTACACACGCCTATACATACACACACACATGCCTGTGCAAATTCCTATACATACACACACACATGCCTATACATACACACACACATGCCTATACATACACACACACATGCCTATACATACACACACACGCCCATACATGCACACATGTCTATATATACACACACACATGCCTATACATACACACACATGCCTATACATGCCTATGCATACACACACACATGCCTATATATACATACACACATGCCTATACATACACATACATGCCTATACATACACACACATGCCTATACATACACACACATGCCTATACATACACACACACACGCCTATACACACACACATGCCTATACACACACATGCCTATACATACACACACATGTCTATACATACACACACATGCCTATACATACACACATGTCTATACACACATGCCTATACATACACATGTCTATATACACACACACATGCCTATACATACACACACATGCCTATACATACACACACATGCCTATACATACACACATGTCTATACATACACACACATGCCTATACATACACACACATGTCTATACACACACACACGCCTATACATACACACATGTCTATACACACACATGCCTATACATACACACACACATGCCTATAAATATGTAACTTTGGAGGTAGTGCATTTATTTAGTTCGCACACACGGGGTAACTTAATCTTAACATAATAAAGTCGGGTGGTGACCACATGGCTAACTACACTAGATACTACACTATTTACTACACTAGTTATTACACTAGTTACTACACTAGTTACCACAATAACTACTACACTAGCTACTACACTAGCTACCACACTAGTTACTACACTAGCTACTACACTAGTTACTACACTAGTTACTACACTACTACACTAGCTACTACACTAGCTACTACACTAGTTACTACACTAGCTACTACACTAGTTATTACACTAGCTACTACACTAGTTACTACACTAGTCACTACACTAGCTACTACACTAGCTACTACACTAGTTACTACACTAGCTACTACACTAGTTATTACACTAGTTACTACACTAGTTACTACACTAGCTACTACACTAGTTACTACACTAGCTACTACACTAGTTACTACACTAGTTACTACACTACTACACTAGTTACTACACTAGTTACTACACTAGTTACTGCACTAGTTACTACACTAGCTACTACACTAGCTACTACACTAGTTACTACACTAGTTTCTACACTAGCTACTACACTAGTTACTACACTAGTTACTACACTAGCTACTACACTAGTTACTACACTAGTTACCACACTCGTTACTACACTAGTTACTACACTAGCTACTACACTAGCTACTACACTAGTTACTACACTACTACACTAGCTACTACACTAGTTACTACACTAGCTACTACACTAGTTACTACACTAGCTACTACACTAGTTACTACACTAGTTATTACACTACTACACTAGTTACTACACTAGCTACTACACTAGTTACTACACTAGCTACTACACTAGTCACGATAATAGTTACTACACTAGTTACTACACTAGTTACTACACTAGTTACCACACTAGCTACTACACTAGTTACTACACTAGTTACTACACTAGTTACTACACTAGTTACCACACTAGTTACTACACTAGTTACCACACTAGTTACTACACTAGTTACTACACTAGGTACTACACTAGCTATTACACTAGTCACTACATTAGTTACTACACTAGTCACTACACTAGTTACTACACTAGCTACTACACTAGTTACTACACTAGTTACTACACTACTACACTAGTTACTACACTAGTTACTACACTAGTTACTGCACTAGTTACTACACTAGCTACTACACTAGCTACTACACTAGTTACTACACTAGTTTCTACACTAGCTACTACACTAGTTACTACACTAGTTACTACACTAGCTACTACACTAGTTACTACACTAGTTACCACACTCGTTACTACACTAGTTACTACACTAGCTACTACACTAGCTACTACACTAGTTACTACACTACTACACTAGCTACTACACTAGTTACTACACTAGCTACTACACTAGTTACTACACTAGCTACTACACTAGTTACTACACTAGTTATTACACTACTACACTAGTTACTACACTAGCTACTACACTAGTTACTACACTAGCTACTACACTAGTCACGATAATAGTTACTACACTAGTTACTACACTAGTTACTACACTAGTTACCACACTAGCTAATACACTAGTTACTACACTAGTTACTACACTAGTTACCACACTAGTTACTACACTAGTTACCACACTAGTTACTACACTAGTTACTACACTAGTTACTACACTAGCTACTACACTAGTCACTACATTAGTTACTACACTAGTCACTACACTAGTTACTACACTAGTTACTACACTAGTTATTACACTAGTTACTACACTAGCTACCACACTAGTTACAACATTAGCTACTACACTAGCTACTACACTAGTTACTACACTAGCTACCACACTAGTTACTACACTAGTTACTACACTAGTTACTACACTAGCTACTACACTAGCTACTACACTAGCTACTACACTAGTTACTACACTAGCTAATAGACTAGTTACTACACTAGTTACTACACTAGTTACTACACTCGTTACCACACTAGTTACCACACTAGCTAATAGACTAGTTACTACACTAGCTAGTACACTAGCTACTACACTAGTTACTACCCTAGCTACTACACCAGTTAATCCACTAGTTAATCCACTAGTTAATCCACTATTTACTACACTAGCTACTACACTAGCTACTACACTAGTTACTACACTAGCTACTACACTAGTTACTACACTAGCTACTACACTAGTTATTACACTAGTTATTACACTAGTTACTACACTCGCTACTACACTAGTTATTACACTAGTTACTACACTAGTTACTACACTAGTTACCACACTAGCTACTACACTAGTTATTACACTAGCTACTACACTAATTATTACACTAGTTATTACACTAGTTACTACACTAGCTACTACACTAGTTATTACACTAGTTACTACACTAGTTACCACACTAGTTACTACACTAGCTACTACACTAGTTATTACACTAGTTACTACACTAGTTACCACACTAACTACTACACTAGTTACTACACTAGTTACCACACTAACTACTACACTAGTTACTACACTAGTTACCACACTAGCTACTACACTAGCTACTACACTAGTTACTACACTAGTTACTACACTAGTTACCACACTAGCTATTACACTAGTTACTACACTAGTTACCACACTATCTACTACACTAGCTACTACACTAGTTACTACACTAGCTATTACACTAGTTACTACACTAGCTATCACACTAGCTACCACACTAGCTACTACACTAGTTACTACACTAGTTACTACACTAGTTACTACACTAGGTACTACACTAGTTACTACACTAGTTACTACACTAGCTACTACACGAGTTACTACACTAGCTACTACACGAGTTACTACACTAGCTACTACACTAGCTACTACACTAGTTACTACACTAGCTACTACACTAGTTATTGCACTAGTTATTACACTAGTTACTACACTAGCTACTACACTAGTTATTACACTAGTTACTACACTAGTTACTACACTAGTTACCACACTAGCTACTACACTAGTTATTAAACTAGCTACTACACTAATTATTACACTAGTTATTACACTAGTTACTACACTAGCTACTACACTAGTTACTACACTAGTTACTACACTAGTTACTACACTAGCTACTACACTAGTTATTACACTAGTTACTACACTAGTTACCACACTAACTACTACACTAGTTACTACACTAGTTACCACACTAACTACTACACTAGTTACTACACTAGTTACCACACTAGCTACTACACTAGTTACTACACTAGTTACTACACTAGTTACCACACTAGCTATTACACTAGTTACTACACTAGTTACCACACTAGCTACTACACTAGCTACTACACTAGTTACTACACTAGCTATTACACTAGTTACTACACTTGCTATCACACTAGCTACCACACTAGCTACTACACTAGTTACTACACTAGGTACTACACTAGTTACTACACTAGCTACTACACTAGCTACTACACTAGTTACTACACTAGTTACTACACTAGCTACTACACGAGTTACTACACTAGCTACTACACGAGTTACTACACTAGCTACTACACTAGTTACTACACTAGTTACTACACTAGTTACTACACTAGCTACCACACTAGTTACTACACTAGCTACTACACTAGTTACTACACTAGTTACTACACTAGCTACTACACTAGTTATTACACTAGTTACTACACTAGTTACCACACTAACTACTACACTAGTTACTACACTAGTTACCACACTAACTACTACACTAGTTACTACACTAGTTACCACACTAGCTACTACACTAGCTACTACACTAGTTACTACACTAGTTACTACACTAGTTACCACACTAGCTATTACACTAGTTACTACACTAGTTACCACACTAGCTACTACACTAGCTACTACACTAGTTACTACACTAGCTATTACACTAGTTACTACACTAGCTATCACACTAGCTACCACACTAGCTACTACACTAGTTACTACACTAGTTACTACACTAGTTACTACACTAGCTACTACACTAGGTACTACACTAGTTACTACACTAGTTACTACACTAGCTACTACACTAGCTACTACACTAGCTACTACACTAGTTACTACACTAGTTACTACACTAGCTACTACACGAGTTACTACACTAGCTACTACACGAGTTACTACACTAGCTACTACACTAGTTACTACACTAGTTACTACATTAGTTACTACACTAGCTACCACACTAGTTACTACACTAGCTACTACACTAGTTACTACACTAGCTACTACACTAGTCACTACAATAGTTACTACACTAGTTACTACACTAGTTACTACACTAGTTACTACACTACTACACTAGCTACTACACTATCTACTACACTAGCTGCCATACTAGTTACTACACTAGTTACTACACTAGTTACTACACTAGTTACAACACTACTACACTAGCTACTACACTATCTACTACACTAGCTGCCATACTAGTTACTACACTATCTACTACACTAGCTGCCACACTAGTTACTACACTAGTTACTACACTAGTTAACCACGTAACTATTACTACGCACCCGGGACCAACAGCATCTGCCCGGGTCCAAGCGGGTGTGGCCGACTCCGCCCTTGGCCACGCCCACCTTCCAGAACCCTTTGGAAGGAACTGCGTCCCAATCACGTGACACCCCCCCCTCCTCTAGCCCTCTCTCGGGGGCCCCTCTGTCATCTTAACCGGTCACGTGTCCTCCCGGGTCAACCACAGTGCTATGGCCTCACACTACCTTCCGAGTTGGTAGACACCCACACACCGTGTCCTGTAGGGCCGGAACTGCACTCACAGCATGGTGACATCCAGAGATGTCACTGCACATCCACACGCGCCTATACACACACACACACACGCCTATACACACATGCCTGTACACACACCTATACTGTACATACACACCTGTATATACATACACACCTGTATATACATACACACCTGTATATACATACACACCTGTATATACATCCACACGCGCCTATACACACAAGCCTATACACACATGCCTGTACACACACCTATACTGTACATACACACCTGTATATACATACACACCGGTATATACATCCACACGCGCCTATACACACACACAAGCCTATACACACATGCCTGTACACACACCTATACATACACACACACCTATACATACACACACGCCTGTACATACATACACACACGCCTATACACACACACAAGCCTATACACACATGCCTGTACACACACCTATACATACACACATGCCTGTACATACATACACACCTGTATATACATTCACACACGCCTATACACACATGTCTGTACACACACCTATACATACATACATGCCTGTACATACACACACACACGCCTATACACACACGCCTGTACACACACCTATACATACATACATGCCTGTACATACATACACACCTGTATATACATACACACACGCCTATACACACAAACGCCTATACACACATGCCTGTACACACACCTATACATACATACACACCTGCACATACATACACACACGCCTATACACACACACGCCGAAACACACATGCCTGTAAACACACCTATACATGCATACATGCCTGTACATACATACATGCCTGTACATACATACACACACACACCTATACACACATGCCTGTACACACACCTATACATACACGCCTATACATACACATTTACACACATACATGCCTGTACATACATACATGCCTGTACATACATACACACACACACGCCGAAACACACATGCCTGTAAACACAGCTATACATGCATACATGCCTGTACATACATACACACACACCTATACATACATACACACCTGTATATACATACACACACGCCTATACACACACACGCCTATACACACATGCCTGTACATACATACACACCTGTATATACACACACACACGCCTATACACACACATGCTTGTACACACACTTATACATACATACATGCCTGTACATACATACACACCTGTATATACATACACACACAACTATACACACACACGCCTATACACACACGCCTGTACACACACATATACATACATACACACCTGTATATACATACACACACGCCTATACATTCACACAAGCCTATACACACATGCCTGTACACACACCTATACATACATACACACCTGTACATACATACACACACGCCTATACACACACACGCCGAAACACACATGCCTGTACACACACCTATACATACATACACACCTGTACATACATACACACACGCCTATACACACACACGCCTATACACACATGCCTGTACACACATGCCTGTACACACACCTATACATACATGCCTGTACATACATACACACCTGTACATACATACACACCTGTACATACATACACACACGCCTATACACACACACGCCGAAACACGCATGCCTGTAAACACACCTATACATGCATACATGCCTGTACATACACGCTCGTACATACATACACACACACCTATACATACACGCCTATACATACACATTTACACACATACATGCCTGTACATACATACACACCTGTATATACATACACACACACGCCTATACACACACTCATGCCTATACACACATGCCTGTACACACACCTATACATACATACACACCTGTACATACATACACACACGCCTATACACACACACGCCGAAACACACATGCCTGAACACACACCTATACATACATGCCTGTACATACATACACACCTGTACATACATACACACACGCCTATACACGCACACGCCTATACACACATCTATACATACACACATGCATGTACATACATACACACACGCCTAAACACACACACACGCCTATACACACATGCCTGTACACACACCTATACATACACACCTGTATATACACACACACACGCCTATACATACACACACACCTACACACACACTCATGCCTATACACACATACATACATGTACACACACCTATACTGTACATACATACACGCCTGTATATACATACACAAGCATATACACACACTCATGCCTATACACACACGCCTATACATACACCTTTACACACATACATGCCTGTACATACATACACACCTGTATATACATACACACACACGCCTATACACACACTCATGCCTATACACACATGCCTGTACACACACCTATACATACACACATGCCTGTACATACATACACACCTGTATATACACACACACACGCCTATACACACACACGCACAAGCCTTTACACACATGCCTGTACACACACCTATATATACACACCTGTATATACACACACACATGCCTATACATACACACACACACCTACACACACACTCATGCCTATACATACACACACACCTGTTCACACACCTATACTGTACATACACACCTGTATATACACACACGCCTATACATACACACACACCTACACACACACTCATGCCTATACACACATACACACATACATGTACACACACCTATACTGTACATACATACACGCCTGTATATACATACACACAAGCATATACACACACTCATGCCTATACACACATGCCTGTACACACACCTATACATACATACACACATGCCTGTACATACATACCCACCTGTATATACACACACACACGCCTATACATACACACACACCTACACACACACTCATGCCTATACACACATACACACATACATGTACACACACCTATACTGTACATACATACACGCCTGTATATACATACACACAAGCATATACACACACTCATGCCTATACACACACGCCTATACATACACCTTTACACACATACATGCCTGTACATACATACACACCTGTATATACAGGTGTGTATGAATATATACACACGCCTATACACACACGCCTATACATACACACGCCTATACACACATGCCTGTACACACACACACCTATACACACATGCCTGTACACACACCTATACATACCCACCTGTATATACACACACACACGCCTATACATACACACACACCTGTTCACACACCTATACTGTACATACACACCTGTATATACACACACACGCCTATACATACCCACCTGTATATACACACACACACGCCTATACATACACACACACCTGTACACACACCTATACTGTACATACACACCTGTATATACATACACACACGCCTATACATACACACACACCTACACACACACTCATGCCTATACACACACACATACATGTACACACGCATCTCCATACACTGCGCCCATCACCCCCTCGCCCCATCCGTTGTGCAGGAAAACAACATTCGGGAGTTTTACCAACCCAGTCTCTAAACAACTCACCACCTCATCACCCTGCATGCGTCCTCCCTGGCTCCTCCTCACCCCCACCCACCCACCCACCTCCTCTTGACCTATAACACATTCTCCTGCGGAGGGTGGCTGGTAGGAACGTCGGGCTTTGCCCGGTCAATTTGCCAGGGTCAACAATAACAACAACGGAGGCACCACCACCACCACCACCACGTGGTGCGTTCAGAAACAACGTGCCCCGCTGTGAGGGCGGGCACAAGCCCCTGGAGTGAGTTGGTGAAACGTTGAGTTTTATAAGGGGGGAGGGCACCACGGGGTGAGCAGCCCCTCAACCACACCCAGCCCCCACCCCCTCCCACCCCCCAGCCCCTCCCACCCCTCCCCACCCAGCCCCTCCCATGTTTGGATGCACGATGGACGGACGGACACAACAACAACATCAACAATCCCCTGTGGGCTGGTGTAGTAACCAGAAAGGTTTCCTACACAGTACTACTAATAATGATAACAATCTCTCATCACACAACACAGCTCCCTTCACAGTCATTCTGCTGTGCCGGTTACACCTGATGACGGAAGCTTGTGTTGCCTCGGAAACGTCGCCATTTGATTAACTTTGTATATATATTTTTTTCTGTTCCATTTCTACCTAAGCGACTTTACCGTAAGAGCCAAAAGCGTGGATCACTGCAGTCTCGAAAACTTCAAATCTAGAATCAGCCACAGTTTTTATTTTTGTTTTTTTATATTTTTCTCCCTGTACCAATCGCCTAAAGGGGTGAGCGGAGAGAATGTTGAACGTTCGATGGCACAAAGATGGCATCATGATCCTTGACTGGGTCAACAAAGCGTATATTAAATAGCGCATACTATACAATTCCTTATAGGGGAAACGCATGCTAATTAACGGATTGCTAACGTAGCATATAATCACAAGGACAACACACATTACGACTAATTACTAATCTACAACTCATTACTAATCATAACCGTTGACTGATTACCAATCGATTATATAATTACAATACCCCTCCCCACTCCTCAGCCTCTAATCACTGCACCTGTTATGAGTTCAATGATGACGTCACCCTGCTGCTGTTCTATTTAAGACCGGGAGCAAGTGGAGAGGGCTTTACCATTCTGGCGAATTGCCCCCCGATAAAGCTGGATGTAATTAACCAGCGAAACGTCGTACTAATTTTTTTTTTTTTTTAAATGATGTTGAATTCACTCTTCAACAACACACCGGTGGGCTAAAGTAGTGAACTATTTTTGTCCTTTGTAAAACGTGACACTTTTTTTTTAAACTGTATAGGCCGCGTTGGGTGGTGGAGGGTTTACGACACAATTATAAATAACGCGATCTAACCCCCCCCCCCAAAAAAAAAACACCTTTTATTATGGGTAACATTGGTCTCGAAATCTTGCTAAGCGTTAAACTGACGTGGGTCCATGGTTGGATTTCCCTGAAGCCTCCGCTACAGCAGACGGACAGGGAATCTGGCGCCTGGGCAGGACCTCCATGGCCTGAGGCCACATTCGAGCTGCACAAGCCTTCTCCTCGGCGTGCTGCCTGGCAAAAGGGGGCGATATTGAAATAAAGTCCTTAGCCAGGATCCTTAGGCAGGATGACTCGACTGAGGAGGAGCCCGGAGATGCCCCCTTGTAGCTGTTACAGTCCGTGCGGTCCTTCCAATCCTACCGGAACCCGTCTGGTGGTTACAGACCTGATGAAGGCCCGCTCGTGTTGGTGGCCGAAACGTCGTGAGAATATTATCGTGTTATTGTTGTTTTATCAGCTTATTATTTTATTATTCTCATTCTAAGTGGCGGAGACTTTAACCGGCAGAAACCAAAGAGGATGTTGTTGTAACTAACGTCGTGCAGGGCAGTCTATGCACTGGACGTCACCCTCCTTTCGGCGTTTCGATTTTCGAGATCATCTCTGCCCGGCGCTTTTTCCTGGTCTCTCGGCCTTCCAAATACTTCCTTTCACAGCCAAGCCACGCAGAAGATAGGGCGACTATTATACTGGTAGGCACGAAGATTGTAAACTGAGTGTACCAGCCTGCAATAGATTAATGTGTCCGTCCGTCCGTCCCCTTTCAATACTTCAACGAAGTGAAATCTCGTGTGACTGTCATCCTTTTGTTTAACCACGCGAGTGACGTCATTGAGAGTCACTCTCTTGTCACTGTCATCCTTGATTTAACCACGCGAGTGATGTCATTGAGAGTAACTCTCTTGTCACTGACATCCTTTGTCTAACCACGTGAGTGACGTCATTGAGAGTCACTCTCTTGTCACTGACATCCTTTATTTAACCACGTGAGTGACGTCATTGAGAGTCACTCTCTTGTCACTGTCATCCTTTGTTTAACCACGTGAGTGACGTCATTGAGAGTCACTCTCTTGTCACTGTCATCCTTGATTTAACCACGTGAGTGACGTCATTGAGAGTAACTCTCTTGTCACTGACATCCTTTGTTTAACCACCTGAGTGACGTCATTGAGAGTCACTCTCTTGTCACTGTCATCCTTTATTTAACCACGTGAGTGACGTCATTGAGAGTCACTCTCTTGTCACTGACATCCTTTATTTAACCACGTGAGTGACGTCATTGAGAGTCACTCTTTTGTCAGTGACATCCTTTATTTAACCACGTGAGTGACGTCATTGAGAGTCACTCTCTTGTCACTGTCATCCTTTATTTAACCACGTGAGTGACGTTATTGAGAGCCACTCTCTTGTCACTGACATCCTTTATTTAACCACGTGAGTGACGTCATTGAGAGTCACTCTCTTGTCACTGTCATCCTTGATTTAACCACGTGAGTGACGTCATTGAGAGTCACTCTCTTGTCAGTGTCATCCTTTATTTAACCACGTGAGTGACGTTATCGAGAGTCAATCTCTTGTCACTGTCATCCTTTGTTTAACCACGTGAGTGACGTCATTGAGAGTCACTCTCTTGTCACTGACATCCTTTATTTAACCACGTGAGTGACGTCATTGGGAGTCACTCTCTTGTCAGTGTCATCCTTTATTTAACCACGTGAGTGACGTCATTGAGAGTCACTCTCTTGTCACTGACATCCTTTATTTAACCACGTGAGTGACGTTATCGAGAGTCAATCTCTTGTCACTGTCATCCTTTGTTTAACCACGTGAGTGACGTCGTTGAGAGTCACTCTCTTGTCACTGTCATCCTTTATTTAACCACGTGAGTGACGTCATTGAGAGTCACTCTCTTGTCAGTGTCATCCTTTATTTAACCACGTGAGTGACGTCATTGAGAGTCACTCTCTTGTCACTGACATCATTTATACTGGTAGGCACGAAGATTGTAAACTGAGTGTACAAGCCTGCAATAGATTAATGTGTCCGTCCGTCCGTCCCCTTTCAATACTTTAACGAAGTGAAATCTCGTGTGACTGACATCCTTTATTTAACCACGTGAGTGACGTCATTGAGAGTAACTCTCTTGTCGCTGGCATCCTTTATTTAACCACGTGAGTGACGTCATTGAGAGTCACTCTCTTGTCACTGACATCCTTTATACTGGTAGGCACGAAGATTGTAAACTGAGTGTACCAGCCTGCAATAGATTAATGTGTCCGTCCGTCCGTCCCCTTTCAATACTTTAACGAAGTGAAATCTCGTGTGACTGACATCCTTTATTTAACCACGTAAGTGACGTCATTGAGAGTCACTCTCTTGTCACTGTCATCCTTTATTTAACCACGTGAGTAACGTCGTCGAGAGTCGCTCTCTTGTCACTGTCATCCTTTATTTAACCACGTGAGTGACGTCATTGAGAGTCACTCTCTTGTCGCTGTCATCCTTTATTTAACCACGTGAGTGACGTCATTGAGAGCCGCTCTCTTGTCACTGACATCCTTTGTTTAACCACGTGAGTGACATCATTGAGAGTCACTCTCTTGTCACTGACATCCTTTATTTAACCACGTGAGTGACGTCATTGAGAGTCACTCTCTTGTCACTGACATCCTTTATTTAACCACGTGAGTGACGTCATTGAGAGTCACTCTCTTGTCGCTGTCATCCTTTATTTAACCACGTGAGTGACGTCATTGAGAGTCACTCTCTTGTTGCTGTCATCCTTTATTTAACCACGTGAGTGACGTCATTGAGAGCCACTCTCTTGTCAGTGTCATCCTTTATTTAACCACGTGAGTGACGTCATTGAGAGTCACTCTCTTGTCGCTGACATCCTTTATTTAACCACGTGAGTGACGTCATTGAGAGTCACTCTCTTGTCAGTGACATCCTTTATTTTAACCACGTGAGTGACGTCATTGAGAGTCACTCTCTTGTCACTGACATCCTTTATTTAACCACGTGAGTGACGTCATTGGGAGTCACTCTCTTGTCAGTGTCATCCTTTATTTAACCACGTGAGTGACGTCATTGAGAGTCACTCTCTTGTCACTGACATCCTTTATTTAACCACGTGAGTGACGTTATCGAGAGTCAATCTCTTGTCACTGTCATCCTTTGTTTAACCACGTGAGTGACGTCGTTGAGAGTCACTCTCTTGTCACTGTCATCCTTTATTTAACCACGTGAGTGACGTCATTGAGAGTCACTCTCTTGTCAGTGTCATCCTTTATTTAACCACGTGAGTGACGTCATTGAGAGTCACTCTCTTGTCACTGACATCATTTATACTGGTAGGCACGAAGATTGTAAACTGAGTGTACAAGCCTGCAATAGATTAATGTGTCCGTCCGTCCGTCCCCTTTCAATACTTTAACGAAGTGAAATCTCGTGTGACTGACATCCTTTATTTAACCACGTGAGTGACGTCATTGAGAGTAACTCTCTTGTCGCTGGCATCCTTTATTTAACCACGTGAGTGACGTCATTGAGAGTCACTCTCTTGTCACTGACATCCTTTATTTAACCACGTGAGTGACGTCATTGAGAGTCACTCTCTTGTCACTGACATCCTTTATTTAACCACGTGAGTGACGTCATTGAGAGTCACTCTCTTGTCGCTGTCATCCTTTATTTAACCACGTGAGTGACGTCATTGAGAGTCACTCTCTTGTCGCTGTCATCCTTTATTTAACCACGTGAGTGACGTCATTGAGAGTCACTCTCTTGTCGCTGTCATCCTTTATTAAACCACGTGAGTGACGTCATTGAGAGTCACTCTCTTGTCACTGTCATCCTTTATTTAACCACGTGAGTGACGTCATTGAGAATCACTCTCTTGTCACTGACATCCTTTATACTGGTAGGCACGAAGATTGTAAACTGAGTGTACCAGCCTGCAATAGATTAATGTGTCCGTCCGTCTGTCCGTCCCCTTTCAATACTTCAACGAAGTGAAATCTCGTGTGACTGACATTATTTTATTTAACCACGTGAGTGACGTCATTGAGAGTAACTCTCTTGTCACTGTCATCCTTTATTTAACCACGTGAGTGACGTCATTGAGAGTAACTCTCTTGTCACTGTCATCCTTTATTTAACCACGTGAGTGACGTCATTGAGAGTCACTCTCTTCTCACTGTCATCCTTTATTTAACCACGTGAGTGACGTCATTGAGAGTCACTCTCTTCTCACTATCATCCTTTATTTAACCACGTGAGTGACGTTATCGAGAGCCACTCTCTTGTCACTATCATCCTTTATTTAACTACGTGAGTGACGTCATTGAGAGCCACTCTCTTGCCACTGTCATCCTTTATTTAACCACGTGAGTGACATAATTGAGATTCACTCTCTTGTCACTGTCATCCTTTATTTATCCACGTGAGTGACGTCATTGAGAGTCACTCTCTTGTCACTGACATCCTTTATTTAACCACGTGAGCGACGTCATTGGAAGTCACTCTCTTGTCACTGTCATCCTTTATTTAACCACGTGAGTGACGTCATTGAGAGTCACTCTCTTGTCACTGTCATCCTTTATTTAACCACGTGAGTGACGTCATTGAGAGTCACTCTCTTGTCACTGTCATCCTTTATTTAACCGCGTGAGTGACGTCATTGAGATTCACTCTCTTGTCACTGACATCCTTTATTTAACCACGTGAGTGACGTCATTGAGAGTCACTCTCTTGTCACTGGCATCCTTTATTTAACCACGTGTTTGACGTCATTGAGAGTCACTCTCTTGTCACTGTCATCCTTTATTTAACCACGTGAGTGACGTCATTGAGAGTCACTCTCTTGTCACTGACATCCTTTATTTAACCACGTGAGTGACGTCATTGAGAGTCACTCTCTTGTCACTGTCATCCTTTATTTAGCCACGTGAGTGACGTCATTGAGAGTCACTCTCTTGTCACTGTCATCCTTTATTTAACCACGTGAGTGATGTCATTGAGAGTCACTCTCTTGTCACTGACATCCTTTATTTAACCGCGTGAGTGACGTCATTGAGTTTCACTCTCTTGTCACTGACATCCTTTATACTGGTAGGCACGAAGGTTGTAAACTGAGTGTACCAGCCTGCAATAGATTAATGTGTCCGTCCGTCCGTCCCCTTTCAATACTTTAACGAAGTGAAATCTCGTGTGACTGACATCCTTTATTTAACCACGTGAGTGACGTCATTGAGAGTCACTCTCTTGTCACTGTCATCCTTTATACTGGTAGGCACGAAGATTGTAAACTGAGTGTACCAGCCTGCAATAGATTAATGTGTCCGTCCGTCTGTCCGTCCCCTTTCAACACTTCAACGAAGTGAAATCTCGTGCTGTTGGGGTGTAAAAATTAAAATTGCGCAAAAATTCCAATGTTCCTACCGGCCCACCCTGCAGGGACCCTGTTTATTCTATTGTTTGATGCTCGGCAGCTCCACCAGGGTAATCAACCCACATTGCAAACCTTTGATGGTTTGCAGGCTGAGGGATTTTGCCCTTACCCAGAGAGACCTCATCGAGATGCTCGGCAAAAACCTGCAGACCACTTCCTGGGGCTCGGAGATCGCATCACCGTTCTCGCCCTTGAGGATGGTGCTAGGTGTGGCACTGGAAGTTGCTTCTTCGTGGGAATTAAATAGTGATTTGTTGATTGCATGCATCTATTCATGCGGGGAGCGGTGGTGCAGCGGTTAGCGCTACGCTGCGCTATGAACCTGGCGACCCGGGTTCGATTCCCGCTCACGGCCAACACCAACACCAGTGACGATTATCTGAACCGGTCCCGGGCCTCCCCTAGGTCGACTCAGCCTCAAATGAGTACCTGGTGCGGTGTGTAGTAAACATCGCCACTGGGGAGACAAAGGCGGTCGGGCGTGTTGCTGGCCACCCCACCCACCTCGTGTACCGTTCGGGCCTTCATAGGTGGTGATCGCTAACAGTACTTGCCCCTACAGTCTGTTAAGGCTACACGGGGGATCTTTGTCTTTGCCTTTGTGTGGCTGGGTCCTGCCCTCGTGCTTTCGACGTTGCACGTGGCTTTAAAACGTGCCTGGCCGTTGTGACGTCACCGCCACTTGGTGACGTCACCGTCGCGTGTGCAGGTCGTGGGCCGGCCCTAGGTCGACTCAGCCAGAAAACGAGCACCTCACTGGGGTGTTCAAAACGATCGCCACTGGGGTAGACACGAGGTGCATGTGTCTCTCACCTATATAGTGTAGTGTAGTGTATAGTGTAGTGTATAGTGTAGTGTATAGTGTAGTGTATAGTGTAGTGTATAGTGTAGTGTAGTGTATAGTGTAGTGTGTAGTGTATAGTGTATACTGTATACTGTATAGTATAGTGTGGTGTAGTGTATAGTGTAGTGTGTAGTCTTATGTATAGTGTAGTGTATAGTGTAGTGTGTAGTCTACTCTATAGTGTAGTGTGTAGTCTTATGTCTATTGTAGTGTATACTGTATAGTGTCTTAGTCTCGTGTATAGTGTATAGTATAATTGTATAGTGTAGTGTATACTGTAGTTTATAGTGTAGTGTATAGTGTAGTGTAGTGTGTAGTCCCGTGTATAGTGTAGTGCATAGTATAGTTGTATACTGTAGTTTATAGTGTAGTGTATAGTATAGTTGTATACTGTAGTGTATAGTGTAGTGTATAGTATAGTTGTATAGGGTAGTGTATAGTGTAGTGTATAGTATAGTTGTATAGTGTAGTGCATAGTGTAGTGTATAGTATAGTTGTATAGTGTAGTGTATAGTGTAGTGTATAGTATAGTTGTATAGTGTAGTGTATAGTGTAGTGTATAGTATAGTTGTATAGTATAGTTGTATAGTGTAGTGTATAGTGTAGTGTATAGTATAGTTGTATAGTGTAGTGTATACTCTATAGTGTAGTGTAGTGTGTAGTCTACTCTATAGTGTAGTGTATAGAGTAGTGTATACTGTATAGTGTAGTGCGTAGTCTACTCTATAGTGTAGTGTATAGTGTAGTGTATAGTGTAGTGTATAGTGTAGTGTATAGTGTAGTGTATAGTGTAGTTTAAAGTGTAGTGTATACTGTAGTATACAACTTCAGCCCACCAGCGTGTTGGAAAGTAAATTGAAATGTTGTGGATTTACTCTCTCACCTAGTGACTACGGTGTGTTCCCGCATATAACCCACAGACCCATATAACCCCGCAACAATTTACGTTTTTTATGTAAAACTAATTTCAGATAGCCCGCACCTCCATATACCCCGCATGAATTCGTTTCTGTAACGTCGTTACCGCACCTTAATCCCATCGTGTTAACACGAGGTTAACTTTCGTGATACATTCCGCTATCAATTGTTAACATTAACATCATAAGGTGCGCAGAGAAAATAAACCATCCGGAAACGAGTGAACCTAAAACGGTAAATAAGTAACGAAATTTAAATGTCCAATTGATGAGTAACGCAACTGGTAGATGAGTAAGTCGAGCTTTAGCACTGGTGGAGTGGGCACTGCGGAGATAGTAGCGGGACTACGGTAACGCCGTCCGCTCGCCCCCCACCCACCCCCCCCACCTCTCTCTCCCCCCCCCACCTCTCTCCCCACAGCTACACCACCCCCCACCCACCCACCTCTCCCCCCCACCTCTCTCTCCCCCCCCCACCTCTCTCCCCACAGCTACCCCCCACCCACCCACCTCTCTCCCCACAGCTATCCCCCACCCACCCACCTCTCTCTCCCCACAGCTACACCACCACCCACCCCCCCCCACCTCTCTCCCCCCCCCCCACCTCTCTCTCTCCACAGCTACCCCCCACCCACCCACCTCTCCCCCCACAGCTACCCCCCACCCACCCACCTCTCTCTCCCCACAGCTACACCCCCCACCCACCCACCTCTCTCTCCCCACAGACACCCCATCCCCCACCCACCCACCTCTCTCCCCCCACCTCTCCCTCCCCACAGCTACCCCCCACCCACCCACCTCTCTCCCCCACCTCTCTCTCCCCACAGCTACACCACCCCCCACCCACCCACCTCTCTCCCCCCACCTCTCTCCCCCCACCCACCCACCTCTCCCTCCCCACAGCTACACCACCCCCCACCCACCTCTCTCCCCCCACCTCTCTCCCCCCCACAGCTAACACCACCCCCCACCCACCCACCTCTCTCCCCCCATCTCTCTCCCCCCACAGCTACACCACCCCCCACCCACCCACCTCTCTCCCCCCACCTCTCTCTCCCCACAGCTACACCACCCCCCACCCACCCACCTCTCTCCCCCCCACCTCTCTCCCCCCCACCCACCCACCTCTCCCTCCCCACAGCTACACCACCCCCCACCCACCTCTCTCCCCCCCACCTCTCTCCCCCCACAGCTAACACCACCCCCCACCCACCCACCTCTCTCCCCCCATCTCTCTCCCCCCACAGCTACACCACCCCCCACCCACCCACCTCTCTCCCCCCATCTCTCTCCCCCCACAGCTACACCACCCCCCACCCACCCACCTCTCTCCCCCACCTCTCTCTCCCCACAGCTACACCACCCCCCACCCACCCACCTCTCTCCCCCCACCTCTCTCCCCCCACCCACCCTCCTCTCCCTCCCCACAGCTACACCACCCCCCACCCACCTCTCTCCCCCCACCTCTCTCCCCCCACAGCTAACACCACCCCCCACCCACCCACCTCTCTCCCCCCATCTCTCTCCCCCCACAGCTACACCACCCCCCACCCACCCACCTCTCTCCCCCACCTCTCTCTCCCCACAGCTACACCACCCCCCACCCACCCACCTCTCTCCCCCCACCTCTCTCTCCCCACAGCTACACCACCCCCCACCCACCCACCTCTCTCCCCCCACCTCTCTCCCCCCACCCACCCACCTCTCCCTCCCCACAGCTACACCACCCCCCACCCACCTCTCTCCCCCCACCTCTCTCCCCCCACAGCTAACACCACCCCCCACCCACCCACCTCTCTCCCCCCATCTCTCTCCCCCCACAGCTACACCACCCACCCACCTCTCCCCCCACCTCTCTCCCCCCACAGCTACCCCACCCACCCACCTCTCTCCCCACCTTTCTCCCCCCACATCTACACCACCCCACCCACCTCTCTCCCCCCACCTCTCTCCCCACCTTTCTCCCCCCACAGCTACACCACCACCCACCCACCTCTCTCCCCCCACCTCTCCCCCCTCGCTGGTAAACAGTGCGCGTGCTTAAAAACGTCGCCGTTTAATTGCACAAACAATTACTTTACCACGTGTTAGCGCGTGCAATGTCAGTGTGATCGGTTTACTCAGCAGTGCTTTAGTCAAAGGATAAGTGTTGCATCGTGGAAGGTCCCGCCATCAAAATAAAATGTAACGAGTCACGGCATGTCACACGTGATTAAAAAAAATATTGTTCGGGCTAGCCCGCACCTCCATACAACCCCGCAAGGGTCTTGTTTTATTGGTAAAACAAACAAAAAAAAAGTGGTATAACCCGCGGGTTATACGAGGTTAAATACGGTAATCGTCGGGCGTTTTCTTCACGTGACAAACCTTACTGGCTGTGTCGGGTGGTGGAGGGTTACGACACACTCATATATGTGGGGGGGGGGGGGGGGGGGGGGTTGGGATGGGGGGTGGGGGGCGGCGGTAGTGTCGTGGTTTAGCATGCTGCACTACCAACCCGACGATCCCAGTTCGATTCCCACCCAATAATAATGAAAATAATAATAATAATAATAATAGTGAAATGAATGATAATTTGAATCAGATCTCAACCGGTCCTGGGCCATCCGCTCGGTCGACTCGGCCTCAAATGAGTACCTCGTGCGTAAAAACAAATAAAACTAAAACTCGTCGCTACTGGGGAGACAAAGGCGGCCGGGCGTGGTGTTGGTCACCCACCACCCTCGTGCTCCGTACCCGCCTTCACAGGCGCTCGCTAACAGCACTTGCCCTAACAATCTGTTGCAGTCACAATATAGATTTGTTTTTGTATTTTTTTTTTGCGTTTGGGGGGCTAGATCGAGTAAATATATAAATGTGGCGTCGTTAAAACCCCGCCAACATCCGGTCACGGCCAATTAATGAGGCTTAGTGTCACGTAAAACAGAACGTGGCCAATTCGGGTTTTACGGGACATTTATTTCCACGCGATCCAAACCAGAAACCTTCAGCGTGAATAATATTGCGCTCAAATCTACATTTTCGTCTGTTCCAGATCCATCTCTCTATCTCTCTCTCTGTATCTCTGTCCATGTATCTCATGTCCCATCCCTCACCCCCCTCTAGACCATTTCTATCTCTATCTCTCTCTCCATCCCACTGTTATAATAAACATTACAAACTATGCATAATAAAGGTTTTTTGGGTTAGATCGCGTTTATTTATAAATGTGTCGTAACCCTCCACCACCCGACACGGCCAATCAGCAAAACAAAAGTGTCACGTTGACAAAAAGACACAAATAGTTCACTACTTTAGCCCACCTGTGTGTTGAAGAGTGAATCCACAACATTTACAGTTTGAGTTGTACTGTGACGTTTCGCTGGTAAATACATCACCAGCATCATCATCGGGCAATTCGCCAGAAAGGTAAAGCCCTCTCCACTTGCTCCCGGTCTTAAATATAGCAGCAGCAGGGTGACGTCATCACTTAACTCATATCAGGTGCAGTGATGTGGATTCACTCTTCAACAACACACCGGTGGGCTAAAGTAGTGAACTATTTGTGTCTTTTGTCAACGTGACACTTTTTTTTGCTGATTGGCCGTGTTCGGGTGGTGGAGGGTCACGACACATTTATAAATAAACGCGATCTAACCCCAAAAAAACCTTTATTATGAATAATATTGGTCGCGAAAGCCTACGTGTTAAACTGACTACAAACTATGATTTAAAGCTTTTTGCGACTGCAGTGATCCATTTTCTTGGTTCTTTTGGTAAAGTCACGTTGAAGGGAAACAGTAAAATAATAAAATATGTATTTTATTACGGAAAGAACCAAGAATATACTACAATCTATGTTTTTTTTTACAAGCTAAGGGATCTGCAGTAGCTCTTTTCACAAGCGACTCGGCCATTGCAAACGATAGTCCAGTGAAGTGGCTGATATCATCATCATCATCACGTGGAATTGTATAGCAGCGGGCAAATCACTCTCAAACGCGTGATTCTAAATGTGGAGAATCGAACCCACGACCTCCTGCATACCAGGCGAGGTATTTAACATCTCACAGGGTCTGGGATCGAATCCACGACCTCCTGTATACCACGGGAGGTAGTTAACATCTCACAGCGTCTGGGATCGAACCCACGACCTCCTGTATACCAGGCGAGGTAGTTAACATCTCACAGGGTCTGGGATCGAACCCACGACCTCCTGTATACCAGGCGAGGTAGTTAAAATCTCACAGGGTCTGGGATCGAACCCACAACCTCCTGTATACCAGGCGAGGTAGTTAACATCTCACAGGGTCTGGGATCGAACCCACGACCTCCTGTATACCAGGCGAGGTAGTTAACATCTCACAGGGTCTAGGATCGAACCCACGACCTCCTGTATACCAGGCGAGGTAGTTAACATCTCACAGGGTCTGGGATCGAATCCACGACCTCCTGTATACCAGGCGAGGTAGTTAACATCTCACAGGGTCTGGGATCGAACCCACGACCTCCGGTATACCAGGCGAGGTAGTTAACATCTCACAGGGTCTGGGATCGAACCCACGACCTCCTGTATACCAGGCGAGGTAGTTAAAATCTCACAGGGTCTGGGATCGAACCCACGACCTCCTGTATAGCAGGCGAGGTAGTTAACATCTCACAGGGTCTGGGATCGAACCCACGACTTCATGTATACCAGGCGAGGTAGTTAAGATCTCACAGGGTCTGGGATCGAACCCAGGACCTCCTGTATACCAGGCGAGGTAGTTAACATCTCACAGGGTATGGGATCGAACCCACGACCTCCTGTATACCAGGCGAGGTAATTAACATCTCACAGGGTCTGGGATCGAACCCACGACCTGCTGTATACCAGGCGAGGGAGTTAACATCTCACAAGGTCTGGGTTCGAACCCACGACCTCCTGTATACCAGGCGAGGTAGTTAACATCTCACAGGGTCTAGGATCGAACCCACGACCTCCTGTATACCAGGCGAGGTAGTTAACATCTCACAGGGTTTGGGATCGAACCCACGACCTCATGTATACCAGGCGAGGTAGTTAACATCTCACAGGGTCTGGGATCGAACCCAGGACCTCTTGTACACCAGGCGAGGTAGTTAACATCTCACAGGGTCTGGGATCGAACCCACGACCTCCTGTACACCAGGCGAGGTAGTTAACATCTCACAGGGTCTGGGATCGAACCCACGGCCTCCTGTATACCAGGCGAGGTAGTTAACATCTCACAGGGTATGGGATCGAACCCACGACCTCCTGTATACCAGGCGAGGTAGTTAACATCTCACAGGGTATGGGATCGAACCCACGACCTCCTGTATACCAGGCGAGGTAGTTAACATATCACAGGGTCTGGGATCGAACCCAGGACCTCCTGTAGACCAGACGAGGTAGTTAACATATCACAGGGTCTGGGATCGAACCCACGACCTACTGTATAACAGGCGAGGTAGTTAACATCTCACAGGGTCTGGGATCGAACCCACGACCTCCTGTATACCAGGCGAGGTAGTTAGCATCTCACAGGGTCTGGGATCAAACCCACAATCTCCTGTATACCAGGCGAGGTAGTTAGCATCTCACAGGGTCTGGCATCGAACCCACGACTTCCTGTATACCAGGCGAGGTAGTTAACATCTCACAGAGTCTGGGATCGAACCCACGACCTCCTGTATACCAGGCGAGGTAGTTAACATCTCACAGAGTCTGGGATCGAACCCACGACCTCCTGTATACCAGGCGAGGTAGTTAACATCTCACAGGGTCTGGGATCGAACCCACGACCTCCTGTATACCAGGCGAGGTAGTTAAAATCTCACAGGGTCTGGGATCGAACCCACGACCTCCTGTATAGCAGGCGAGGTAGTTAACATCTCACAGGGTCTGGGATCGAACCCACGACCTCATGTATACCAGGCGAGGTAGTTAACATCTCACAGGGTCTGGGATCGAACCCAGGACCTCCTGTATACCAGGCGAGGTAGTTAACATCTCACAGGGTCTGGGATCGAACCCACGACCTCCTGTATACCAGGCGAGGTAATTAACATCTCACAGGGTCTGGGATCGAACCCACGACCTGCTGTATACCAGGCGAGGGAGTTAACATCTCACAAGGTCTGGGTTCGAACCCACGACCTCCTGTATACCAGGCGAGGTAGTTAACATCTCACAGGGTCTAGGATCGAACCCACGACCTCCTGTATACCAGGCGAGGTAGTTAACATCTCACAGGGTTTGGGATCGAACCCACGACCTCATGTATACCAGGCGAGGTAGTTAACATCTCACAGGGTCTGGGATCGAACCCAGGACCTCCTGTACACCAGGCGAGGTAGTTAACATCTCACAGGGTCTGGGATCGAACCCACGACCTCCTGTACACCAGGCGAGGTAGTTAACATCTCACAGGGTCTGGGATCGAACCCACGGCCTCCTGTATACCAGGCGAGGTAGTTAACATCTCACAGGGTATGGGATCGAACCCACGACCTCCTGTATACCAGGCGAGGTAGTTAACATCTCACAGGGTCTGGGATCGAACCCACGACCTCCTGTATACCAGGCGAGGTAGTTAACATATCACAGGGTCTGGGATCGAACCCAGGACGTCCTGTAGACCAGACGAGGTAGTTAACATATCACAGGGTCTGGGATCGAACCCACGACCTACTGTATAACAGGCGAGGTAGTTAACATCTCACAGGGTCTGGGATCGAACCCACGACGTCCTGTATACCAGGCGAGGTAGTTAGCATCTCACAGGGTCTGGGATCAAACCCACAATCTCCTGTATACCAGGCGAGGTAGTTAGCATCTCACAGGGTCTGGCATCGAACCCACGACCTCCTGTATACCAGGCGAGGTAGTTAACATCTCACAGAGTCTGGGATCGAACCCACGACCTCCTGTATACCAGGCGAGGTAGTTAACATCTCACAGAGTCGGGGATCGAACCCATGACCTCCTGTATACCAGGCGAGGTAGTTAACATCTCACTGAGTCTGGGATCGAACCCACGACCTCCTGTATACCAGGCGAGGTAGTTAACATCTCACAGGGTCTGGGATCGAACCCACGACCTCCTGTATACCAGGCGAGTTAGTTAACATCTCACAGGGTCTGGGATCGAACCCACGACCTCCTGTATAACAGGCGAGGTAGTTAACATCTCACAGGGTCTGGGATCGAACCCACGACCTCCTGTATACCAGGCGAGGTAGTTAACATCTCACAGAGTCTGGGATCGAACCCACGACCTCCTGTACACCAGGCGAGGTAGTTAGCATCTCACAGGGTCTGGGATCGAACCCACGACCTCCTGTATACCAGGCGAGGTAGTCAACATCTCACATGGTCTGGGATCGAACCCACAACCTCCTGTATGCCAGGCGAGGTAGTTAACATCTCACAGGGTCTGGGATCGAACCCACGACCTCCTGTATACCAGGCGAGGTAGTTAACATCTCTCTAGCCATCGCCACGTCCTGATCTTAACTCTCTCTCTCTCTCTTTGTATCGCTCTATGTACCTCTAATCTGCATCTCTCTCTGCATCTCTTTTTGATCTCTCTCTATGTAGCTCTCTGTATCTCTTTCTGTATCGATCTTTGTGTATACATGGGTACCTAGGTGTATCTCTATGGGTAAGAGGCTAAATTAGGATTCTCAGGATTCACTCTGAACACCCTAGGATCAATGCACCCGCTCCGAGATCGATCATCTGAGAGCATCCCCTCCCTGTAACGCTTCAACACCCACAGCCTTCATCAGCCACACACACACACACCTGTACATACACATGCCTACACACGCGAGCCTAAACACAAACATACATGCCTGTACACACGCCTATACATACACACACATGCCTGTACACACGCCTATACGTGCACACACACACATGCCTATACATACACACACACACATGCCTATACATACACACACACGCCCATACATACACACATGTCTATATATACACACACACACATGCCTATACATACACACACATGGCTATACATGCCTATACATACACACACACATGCCTATACATACACACACATGCCTAAACACACACACACATGCCTGTGCAAATGCCTATACATACACACGCCTATACATATACACACACATGCCTATACATACACACATGTCTATATATATATACACACGCATGCTATACATACACACACATGCCTATACATACCTATACACACACACACATTCCTATACATACATACATATGCCTATACATACACACATGCCTATACATACACACACATGTCTATACATACACACACATGCCTATACATATACACACACACATGCCTATGCATACACACACATGCATATACAAACATACACATATGCCTATACATACACACACATGCCTGTGTACATGCCTATACATACACACGCCTATACACACACACACGCCTATACACACACACACACACGCCTATACATACACACACATGCCTATACATACACACATGTCTATACACACACAAACATGCCTATACATACACACACACATGCCTATACATGCCTATACATACACACGCCTATACACACACACACACGCCTATACATACACACACGCCAATACATACACACACATGCATATACATACACACACATGCCTATACATACACACATGTCTATACACACACATGCCTATACATACACACACAAATGCCTATACATACACACACATGCCTGTGTACATGCCTATACAAACACACACATGCCTGTGCAAATGCCTATACATACACACGCCTATACATATACACACACATGCCTATACATACACACACATGCCTATACATACACACACACATGCCTATACATACACACACACATGCCTATACATACACACACACGCCCATACATACACACATGTCTATATATATATACACACACATGCCTATACATACACAGACATGCCTATACATGCCTATACACACACACACATGCCTATACTTACATACATATGCCTATACATACACACACATGCCTATACATACACACACATGTCTATACATACACACACATGCCTATACATACACACACATGCCTATACATACACACACACACGCCTATACACACACACATGCCTATACACACATGCCTATACATACACACACATGTCTATACATACACACACATGCCTATACATACACACATGTCTATAAACACATGCCTATGCATACACATGCCTATACATACACACATGTCTATATACACACACATGCCTATACATACACACACATGCCTATACACACACACACATGCCTATACACACACATATCTATACATACACACATGTCTATACATACACACATGCCTATACATACACACACATGCCTATACATACACACACATGCCTATACACACACATATCTATACATACACACATGTCTATACATACACACACATGCCTATACATACACACATGCCTATACATACACACACACACATGCCTACACACACACACACGCCTATACACACACATATCTATATACACACACACACGCCTATACACACACACACATGTCTATACACACACATATCTATACACACATGCCTATACACACACACACATGCCTATACACACACATATCTATACATACACACATGTCTATACATACACACATGCCTATACATACACACACATGCCTATACATACACACACATGCCTATACACACACACATATCTATACATACACACATGTCTATACATACACACACATGCCTATACATACACACATGCCTATACATACACACACACACATGCCTACACACACACACACGCCTATACACACACATATCTATACACACACACACACACGCCTATACACACACACACATGTCTATACACACACATATCTATACACACACATGCCTATACACACACACACATGTCTATACACACACATGTCTATACACACACATGTCTATACACACACACGCCTATACACACACACATGTCTATACACACATATCTATACACACACATGCCTATACACACACACATGTCTATACACACACATGTCTATACACACACACACGCCTATACATACACACACATGTCTATATACACACACATGTCTATACACACACACATGCCTATACACACACATGTCTATATAAACACACACATGCCTATACATACACACATGCCTATACATACACACACATGCCTATACATACACACACACGCCCATACATACACACATGTCTATATATACACACACACACAGGCCTATACATACAAACACATGCCTATACATACACACATGTCTATATATACACACACATGCCTGTGTACATGCCTATACATACACACACATGCCTATACATACACACATGCCTATACATACACACATGCCTATACATACACACACATGCCTATGCATACACACACACATGTCTATACATACACACACACGCCCATACATACACACATGTCTATATATATACACACACATGCCTATACATACACACACATGCCTATACATGCCTATACATACACACACATGCCTATACATACACACACATGTCTATATACACACACATGCCTAAACATATATACACACACATGCCTATGCATACACACACATGCCTATACATACATACACACACATATGCCTATACATACACACACATGCCTGTGTACATGCCTATACATACACACGCCTATACATACACACACATGCCTATACACACACACATACCTATACATACACACATGTCTATATACACACACACATGTCTATACATACACACACACACGCCTATACACACACATGCCTATACATTCCTATACATACACACACATGCCTATACATACACACATGTCTATACACACACATGCCTATACATACACATGTCTATACACACACACACGCCTATACATACACACACACGCCTATACATACACACACATGCCTATACATACACACACACATGCCTATACATACACACATGTCTATATACACACACACATGCCTATACATACATACATAACTATACATACACACACATGCCTATACATACACACATGTCTATACATACACACACACACGCCTATACACACGCACACACGCCTATACACACACACACGCCTATACATACACACACATGCCTATACATACACACGTCTATACACACACATGTCTATACATACACACATGCCTATACACACACACATGCCTATACATTCCTATACATACACACACATGCCTATACATACACACACACATGTCTATACATACACACATGTCTATACATACACACATGTCTATACATACACACACATGTCTATACATACACACATGTCTATACATACACACACACATGCCTATACACACACACGCCTATACATACACACACATGCCTATACATACACACATGTCTATATACACACATGTCTATACATACACACATGTCTATACACACACATATCTATACATACACACATGTCTATACACATGTAACTTTGGAGGTAGCGCATTTATTTAGTTCGCACACACGGGGTAACTTAATCTTAACATAATAAAGTCGGGTGGTGACCAGATGGCTAACTACACTAGTTACTACACTAGTTATTACACTAGTTACTACACTAGTTACTACACTAGTTACTACACTAGTTACTACACTAATTATTACACTAGCTAACAACACTAGTTACTACACTAGCTACTACACTAGTTACCACACTAGTTAATACACTAGCTACTACACTAGCTACTACACTAGCTACTACACTAGTTACCACACTCGTTACTACACTCGTTACTACACTAGCTACTACACTAGCTACTACACTAGTTACTACACTAGTTACTACACTAGCTACTACACTAGCTACTACACTAACTACCACACTAGTTACTACACTAGTTACTACACTAGTTACTACACTAGCTACTACACTAGCTACTACACTAGTTACTACACTAGCTACTACACTAGCTTCCACACTAGCTACTACACTAGCTACTACACTAGTTACCACACTAGCTACTACACTAGTTACTACACTAGCTACTACACTAACTACTACACAAGCTACCACACTAGCTACTACACTATTTACAACACTAGTTACTACACTAGTTACTACACTAGCTACTACACTAGTTACTACACTAGCTACTACACTAGTTACTACATTAGTTACTACACTAGTTACTACACTAGTCACTAGACTAGTTACTACACTAGTTACTACACTAGTTACTACACTACTACACTAGTTACTACACTAGTTACTACACTAGCTACCACACTAGTTACTACACTAGTTACCACACTAGTTACTACACTAGCTACTACACTAGCTACAACACTAGTTACTACACTAGTTACTACACTAGCTACTACACAAGCTACTACACTAGTTACTACACTAGCTACTACACTAGTTACTACACTAGTTACTACACTACTACTACATTAGTTACTACACTAGTTACTACACTAGTTACTACACTAGTTATTACACTAGCTACTACACTAGCTACTACACTAGTTACTACACTAGCTACTACACTAGTTACTACACTAGTTACTACACTAGTTACTACACTAGCTACTACACTAGTTACTACACTAGCTACTACACTAGCTACTACACTAGTTACTACACTAGCTACTACACTAGTTATTACACTAGTTACTACACTAGCTACTACACTAGTTACTACACTAGTTACTACACTAGCTACTACACTAGTTACTACACTAGCTACTACACTAGCTACTACACTAGTTACTACACTACTACACTAGTTACTACACTAGCTACTACACTAGTTACTACACTATCTACTACACTAGCTGCCACACTAGTTACTACACTAGTAACTACACTAGTTACTACACTAGTTACTACACTAGTTACTACACTAGTTACTACACTAGCTACTACACTAGCTACTACACTAGTTACTACACTAGTTAGTACACTAGTTACTACACTAGTTACTACACTAGCTACTACACTAGCTACTACACTAGTTACTACACTAGTTACTACACTAGTTACTACACTAGCTACTACACTAGCTACTACACTAGTTACCACACTAGCTACTACACTAGTTACTACACTAGCTACTACACTAACTACTACACAAGCTACCACACTAGCTACTACACTATTTACAACACTAGTTACTACACTAGTTACTACACCAGCTACTACACTAGTTACTACACTAGCTACTACACTAGTTACTACATTAGTTACTACACTAGTTACTCCACTAGTCACTAGACTAGTTACTACACTAGTTACTACACTAGTTACTACACTACTACACTAGTTACTACACTAGTTACTACACTAGCTACTACACTAGTTACTACACTAGTTACCACACTAGTTACTACACTAGCTACTACACTAGCTACAACACTAGTTACTACACTAGTTACTACACTAGCTACTACACAAGCTACTACACTAGTTACTACACTAGCTACTACACTAGTTACTACACTAGTTACTACACTACTACTACATTAGTTACTACACTAGTTACTACACTAGTTACTACACTAGTTATTACACTAGCTACTACACTAGCTACTACACTAGTTACTACACTAGCTACTACACTAGTTACTACACTAGTTACTACACTAGTTACTACACTAGCTACTACACTAGTTACTACACTAGCTACTACACTAGTTATTACACTAGTTACTACACTAGCTACTACACTAGTTACTACACTAGTTACTACACTAGCTACTACACTAGTTACTACACTAGCTACTACACTAGCTACTACACTAGTTACTACACTACTACACTAGTTACTACACTAGCTACTACACTAGTTACTACACTATCTACTACACTAGCTGCCACACTAGTTACTACACTAGTAACTACACTAGTTACTACACTAGCTACTACACTAGTTACTACACTAGTTAGTACACTAGTTACTACACTAGTTACTACACTAGCTACTACACTAGCTACTACACTAGTTACTACACTAGTTAGTACACTAGTTACTACACTAGTTACTACACTAGCTACTACACTAGCTACTACACTAGTTACTACACTAGTTACTACACTAGTTACTACACTAGCTACTACACGAGTTACTACACTAGCTACTACACGGGTTACTACACTAGCTACTACACTAGTTACTACACTAGTTACTACACTAGTTACCACACTAGTTACTACACTAGTTACTACACTAGTTACTACACTAGCTACTACACGAGTTACTACACTAGCTACTACACGAGCTACTACACTAGCTACTACACTAGCTACTACACTAGTTACTACACTAGCTACTACACTAGCTACTACACTAGTTACTACATTAGCTACTACACTAGTTACTACACTAGCTACTACACTAGTTACTACACTAGCTACTACACTAGCTACTACACTAGTTACTACACTAGTTACTACACTACTACACTAGCTACTACACTAGTTACTACACTAGCTGCCACACTAGTTACTACACTAGTTACTACACTAGTTACTACACTACTACACTAGTCACTAGACTAGTTACTACACTAGTTACTACACTAGCTGCCACACTAGTTACTACACTAGTTACTACACTAGTTACTGCACTAGCTACTACACTAGTTACTACACTAGTTACCACACTAGTTACTACACTAGCTACTACACTAGCTACAACACTAGTTACTACACTATTTACTACACTAGCTACTACACAAGCTACTACACTAGTTACTACACTAGCTACTACACTAGTTACTACACTAGTTACTACACTACTACTACATTAGTTACTACACTAGTTACTACACTAGTTACTACACTAGTTATTACACTAGCTACTACACTAGCTACTACACTAGTTACTACACTAGCTACTACACTAGTTACTACACTAGTTACTACACTAGCTACTACACTAGTTACTACACTAGCTACTACACTAGCTACTACACTAGTTACTACACTAGCTACTACACTAGTTATTACACTAGTTACTACACTAGCTACTACACTAGTTACTACACTAGTTACTACACTAGCTACTACACTAGTTACTACACTAGCTACTACACTAGCTACTACACTAGTTACTACACTACTACACTAGTTACTACACTAGCTACTACACTAGTTACTACACTATCTACTACACTAGCTGCCACACTAGTTACTACACTAGTAACTACACTAGTTACTACACTAGCTACTACACTAGTTACTACACTAGTTAGTACACTAGTTACTACACTAGTTACTACACTAGCTACTACACTAGCTACTACACTAGTTACTACACTAGTTAGTACACTAGTTACTACACTAGTTACTACACTAGCTACTACACTAGCTACTACACTAGTTACTACACTAGTTACTACACTAGTTACTACACTAGCTACTACACGAGTTACTACACTAGCTACTACACCGGTTACTACACTAGCTACTACACTAGTTACTACACTAGTTACTACACTAGTTACCACACTAGTTACTACACTAGTTACTACACTAGTTACTACACTAGCTACTACACGAGTTACTACACTAGCTACTACACGAGTTACTACACTAGCTACTACACTAGCTACTACACTAGCTACTACACTAGTTACTACACTAGCTACTACACTAGCTACTACACTAGTTACTACATTAGCTACTACACTAGTTACTACACTAGCTACTACACTAGTTACTACACTAGCTACTACACTAGCTACTACACTAGTTACTACACTAGTTACTACACTACTACACTAGCTACTACACTAGTTACTACACTAGCTGCCACACTAGTTACTACACTAGTTACTACACTAGTTACTACACTACTACACTAGCTACTACACTATCTACTACACTAGCTGCCACACTAGTTACTACACTAGTTACTACACTAGTTACTACACTAGTTACAACACTACTACACTAGCTACTACACTATCTACTACACTAGCTGCCATACTAGTTACTACACTATCTACTACACTAGCTGCCACACTAGTTACTACACTAGCTACTACACTAGTTACTACACTAGCTACTACACTAGTCACTACAATAGTTACTACACTAGTTACTACACTAGTTACTACACTACTACACTAGCTACTACACTATCTACTACACTAGCTGCCACACTAGTTACTACACTAGTAACTACACTAGTTAACCACGTAACTATTACTACGCACCCGGGACCAACAGCATCTGCCCGGGTCCAAGCGGGTGTGGCCGACTCCGCCCTTGGCCACGCCCACCTTCCAGAACCCTTTGGAAGGAACTGGATCCCAATCACGTGACACTCCCCCTCTTCCAGCCCTCTCTCGGGGCCCCTCTGTCATCTTAACCGGTCACGTGTCCTCCCGGGTCAACCACAGTGCTATGGCCTCAGACTACCTTCCGAGTTGGTAGACACCCACACACCGTGTCCTGTAGGGCCGGAACTGCACTCACAGCATGGTGACATCCAGAGATGTCACTGCACATCCACACGCGCCTATACACACACACACACACACGCCTATACACACATGCCTGTACACACACCTATACATACATACATACACACCTGTATAAACATACACACAAGACTATACACACACCTGTACACACACCTATACTGTACATACACATCTGTATATACATACACACACGCCTATACACACACGCCTATACACACACACACGCCTATACACACATGCCTGTACACACACCTATACATACACACACCTGTATATACATACACACCGGTATATACATCCACACGCGCCTATACACACACACAAGCCTATACACACATGCCTGTACACACACCTATACATACACACATGCCTGTACATACATACACACCTGTATATACATTCACACACGCCTATACACACATGTCTGTACACACACCTATACATACATACATGCCTGTACATACACACACACACGCCTATACACACACGCCTGTACACACACCTATACATACATACATGCCTGTAAATACATACACACCTGTATATACATACACACACGCCTATACACACACACGCCTATACACACATGCCTGTACATATATACACACCTGTATATACATACACACACGCCTATATACACACACGCCTATACACACATGCCTGTACACACACCTATACATACATACACACCTGTACATACATACACACACGCCTATACACACACACGCCGAAACACACATGCCTGAACACACACCTATACATACATGCCTGTACATACATACACGCCTATACACACACACGCCTATACACACATGCCTGTACACACATCTATACATACATACATGCCTGTACATACATACACACACGCCTATACACACACACGCCGAAACACACATGCCTGTACACACACCTATACATACATACACACCTGTATATACATACACACACGACTATACACACACACACAAGCCTATACACACATGCCTGTACACACACCTATACATACATACATGCCTGTACATACACACACACCTATACATACATACACAAACGCCTACACGCACACACGCCTATACACACATGCCTGTACACACACCTATACATACATACATGCCTGTACATACATACAACAACAACAACAACCGCCATTCGCCACTAAGTGGCGGTGACGTCACCACGACGCTTGTGCCAGGCTATGTGCACCGTGAGGCCACGTGAAGTGTCGTTCGCCCGCTGGCAGGAGGTCACTGGGCAGACCCAGGTGCCACGGGTCGACTGACTGAGATGACTGGCTGATGCACCACCTGTGCCCCCTACTGTGCCAATCTGCTGTGCTTTAGCCACCCGGCGCTCCGCTCGTTGTTGTGAGCGTCGCTCCTCCACCCTCCGTTGTTGTTGGAGGGCGACTGCCTCCAACTGCCCAGTAGCATCCTTCACGAGCCTCCTCCACAGAGGCCGATCTTGACACCGCTGGTACCAGTCATCGGCAAGTCCACTCAGCTCCACGTCCTCCTGTACCACATCACTCCATCTCTTCTCTAGCCCGTGCGGCGCCCGCTTAGCCCCCTCAATCCGGCCAAACAAAAGCTGTTTCGGCATGCGGTGGCTGGGCATGCGGGCTACATGACCCAGCCATCGCAGCCTTGCCTGCCGGAGGAGCTCACCGATGGGACCCTGCCCAGATCTTTCACGGATTTGTGAGCTCCTCACACAATCCAGTCTGGTTAAACCCAGGATGGATCGTAGGCATGCCAGCCTAAATGTTTCTAACCGGCGAAGATGTTCCATTAGGGGGGTCCACGTTTCGCAAGCGTAGAGAAGGGAGGGAATGACCGTGGCCGAGAAGACCTGAAGCTTAGTGCGGAGCGACAGACCAGGTAGCTTCCACACAGCGTTACGCAACCGATGAAAAGATATTGCCGCTCGACTGATTCGGAGTGAGACCTCTGCTGTTAAACTGGAGCCAGTCATAAGCACACTGCCCAGGTATGGGAAACTCTCCACTCTCTCCACAACTGCCCCATCACCGATTGGGAGTTGTGGGGGTGGATTGTCCGATGGTACAAAATACCCAGGCAGGTGCTTAGTTTTGGTGGGGCTGATGGTAAGGCCCCACCTCTTAGTGGCACGCTCCAGTCTCAGCAGCAGCGTCTCCATCTCCTCCTCTGACTGAGCAGCTATTACCAAATCATCAGCATACATAACGTGGTTGAGCAATAGGGAGCCATCCCTTGACCGCACCCGGGCATCGATTAGCCTCCCATTATATCTGTACCATATGGAGATTCCCCCGGTACAGCTATTGAAGGCTTCACGAACTACGTGGTCAAAATAGATGTTAAATAATGTGGGAGCCAGAGGACATCCCTGTCGCACCCCAAGGTGTACAGGGAATGGCTCTGACTCCCGGCCACGTAGTTTTACCCGGGCCCACTCACCATCATGAAGGTCCTTAATGATCGTGAGCAGAGGGTCAGGTACTCCAAAAGCACGAAGAACAACCCAGAGCCCCGGCCTACTGATGGTATCATAGGCCTTGACCAGGTCAATACAGCAGAGATGTAGGTCTTGTTGGAATTCCCTACACCTCTGCTGTAGCAGACCGACAGAAAATATGGCATCTGTGCAGGACCGCCCTTTCCTGAAACCGCATTGGGGCTCCGCAAGCCTCTCCTCAGCGTACCTGGCAAGGCGATGTTGAATAATCCTTGCCAGGACCTTTCCCGGCACATACATACACACACGCCTATACACACACACGCCTATCCTATACACACATGCCTGTACACACACCTATACTGTACATACACACCTGTACATACATACACACCTGTATATACATACACACACGCCTATACACACACACACGCCTATACACACATGCCTGTACACACACCTATACATACATGCCTGTACATACATACACACCTGTATATACATACACACACGCCTATACACACACACGCTTATACACACATGCCTCTACACACGCCTATACGCACACACACACGCCTATACACACACGCCTGTACACACATGCCTGTACACACATCTATACATACACACATGCCTGTACATACATACACACCTGTATATACATACACACACGCCTATACACACACACGCCTATACACACACACGCCTATACACACATCTATACATACACACATGCCTGTACATACATACACACCTGTATATACATAAACACACGACTATACACACACAACCACCTGTACACACACCTATACTGTACATACACACCTGTATATACATGCACACACGCCAATACACACACACGCCTATACACACATGCCTGTACACACACCTATACATACATACATGCCTGTACATACATACACACCTGTATATACATACACACACGCCTATACACACACGCCTATTCACACATGCCTGTACACACACCTATACATACACACCTGTATATATACACACACACACACGCCTATACACACATGCCTGTACACACACCTATACATACATACATGCCTGTACATACATACACACCTGTATACACATAAACACACGCCTATACACACGCCTACACACACATACGCCTATACACACATGCCCGTACACACACCTAGACATACATACACACCTGTATATTCATACACACAAGCCTATACACACATGCCTGTACACACACCTATACATACATACATACACACCTGTATATACATGCACACACGACTATATACACACACACACACACCTGTACATACACCTATACTGTACATACACACCTGTATATACATACACACACGCCTATACAAACACACAAGCCTATACACACATGCCTGTACACACACCTATACATACATACATGCCTGTACATACATGCCTGTACATACATACACACCTGTTTATACATACACACACGCCTATACACACACACGCCGAAACACACATTCCTGTACACACACACGCCTATACACACATGCCTGTACACACACCTATACATACACACCTGTATATACACACACACACGCCTATACATACACACACACCTACACACACACTCATGCCTATACACACACACATACATGTACACACACCTATACTGTACATACATACACGCCTGTATATACATACACACAAGCATATACACACACTCATGCCTATACACACACGCCTATACATACACCTTTACACACATACATGCCTGTACATACATACACGCCTGTATATACATACACACAAGCATATACACACACTCATGCCTATACACACATGCCTGTACACACACCTATACATACACACCTGTATATACACACACACACGCCTATACATACACACACACCTACACACACACTCATGCCTATACACACATACATACATGTACACACACCTATACTGTACATACATACACGCCTGTATATACATACACACAAGCATATACACACACTCATGCCTATACACACACGCCTATACATACACCTTTACACACATACATGCCTGTACATACATACACGCCTGTATATACATACACACAAGCATATACACACACTCATGCCTATACACACATGCCTGTACACACACCTTTACACACATACATGCCTGTACATACATACACACACGCCTATACACACATGTCTGTACACACACCTATACATACATACATGCCTGTACATACACACACACACGCCTATACACACATGCCTATTCACACATGCCTGTACACACACCTATACATACACACATGCCTGTACATACATACACACCTGTATATACACACACACACGCCTAAACACACACACACCTATACATACACACCTGTATATACACACACACATGCCTATACATACACACACACACCTACACACACACTCATGCCTATACACACATACACACGTACATGTACACCCGCATCTCCATACACTGCACCCATCACCCCCTCGCCCCATCCGTTGTGCAGGAAAACAACATTCAGAGTTTTACCAACCCAGTCTCTAAACAACTCACCACCTCATCACCCTGCATGCGTCCTCCCTGGCTCCTCCTCACCCCCACCCACCCACCCACCCCCCTCCTCTTGACCTATAACACATTCTCCTGCGGAGGGTGGCTGGTAGGAACGTCGGGCTTTGCCCGGTCAATTTGCCAGGGTCAACAATAACAACAACGGAGGCACCACCACCACCACCACCACGTGGTGCGTTCAGAAACAACGTGCCCCGCTGTGAGGGCGGGCACAAGCCCCTGGAGTGAGTTGGTGAAACGTTGAGGGCACCACGGGGTGAGCAGCCCCTCAACCACACCCAGCCCCCACCCCCTCCCACCCCCCAGCCCCTCCCACCCCCCACCCAGCCCCTCCCACCCCTCCCCACCCAGCCCCTCCCATGTTTGGATGCACGATGGACGGACGGACACAACAACAACATCAACAATCCCCTGTGGGCTGGTGTAGTAACCAGAAAGGTTTCCTACACAGTACTACTAATAATGATAACAATCTCTCATCACACAACACAGCTCCCTTCACAGTCATTCTGCTGTGCCGGTTACACCTGATGACGGAAGCTTGTGTTGCCTCGGAAACGTCGCCATTTGATTAACTTTGTATATATATTTTTTTCTGTTCCATTTCTACCTAAGCGACTTTACCGTAAGAGCCAAAAGCGTGGATCACTGCAGTCTCGAAAACTTCAAATCTAGAATCAGCCACAGTTTTTATTTTTGTTTTTTTATATTTTTCTTCCTGTACCAATCGCCTAAAGGGGTGAGCGGAGAGAATGTTGAACGTTCGATGGCACGAAGATGGCATCATGATCCTTGACTGGGTCAACAAAGCGTATATTAAATAGCGCATACTATACAATTCCTTATAGGGGAAACGCATGCTAATTAGCGGATTGCTAACGTAGCATATAATCACAAGGACAACACACATTACGACTAATTACTAACCTACAACTCATTACTAATCATAACCGTTGACTGATTACCAATCGATTATATAATTACAATACCCCTCCCCACTCCTCAGCCTCAAATCACTGCACCTGTTATGAGTTCAATGATGACGTCACCCTGCTGCTGTTCTATTTAAGACCGGGAGCAAGTGGAGAGGGCTTTACCATTCTGGCGAATTGCCCCCCGATAAAGCTGGATTTAATTAACCAGCGAAACGTCGTACTAATTTTTTTTTTTTAAATGATGTTGAATTCACTCTTCAACAACACACCGGTGGGCTAAAGTAGTGAACTATTTTTGTCCTTTGTAAAACGTGACACGTTTTTTTTAAACTGTATAGGCCGCGTCGGGTGGTGGAGGGCTTACGACACAATTATAAATAACGCGATCTAACCCCCCCCCAAAAAAAAACCTTTATTACGAATAATATTGGTCTCGAAATCTTGCTAAGCGTTAAACTGACGTGGGTCCATGGTTGGATTTCCCTGAAGCCTCCGCTACAGCAGACGGACAGAGAATCTGGCGCCTGGGCAGGACCTCCATGGCCTGAGGCCACATTCGAGCTGCACAAGCCTTCTCCTCGGCGTGCTGCCTGGCAAAAGGGGGCGATATCGAAATAAAGTCCTTAGCCAGGATCCTTAGGCAGGATGACTCGACTGAGGAGGAGCCCGGAGATGCCCCCTTGTAGCTGTTACAGTCCGTGCGGTCCTTCCAATCCTACCGGAACCCGTCTGGTGGTTACAGACCTGATGAAGGCCCGCTCGTGTTGGTGGCCGAAACGTCGTGAGAATATTATCGTGTTATTGTTGTTTTGTCAGCTTATTATTTTATTATTCTCATTCTAAGTGGCGGAGACTTTAACCGGCAGAAACCAAAGAGGATGTTATTGTAACTAACGTCATGCAGGGCAGTCTATGCACTGGACGTCACCCTCCTTTCGGCGTTTCGATTTTCGAGATAATCTCTGCCCGGCGCTTTTTCCTGGTCTCTCGGCGTTCCAAATACTTCCTTTCACAGCCAAGCCACGCAGAAGATAGGGCGACTATTATACTGGTAGGCACGAAGATTGTAAACTGAGTGTACCAGCCTGCAATAGATGAATGTGTCTGTCCGTCCGTCCGTCCGTCCCCTTTCAATACTTTAACGAAGTGAAATCTCGTGTGACTGACATCCTTTTATTTAACCACGTGAGTGACGTCATTGAGAGTCACTCTCTTGTCACTGACATCCTTTATTTAACAGCGTGAGTGACGTCATTGAGAGTCACTCTCTTGTCACTGTCATCCTTTGTTTAACCACGTGAGTGACGTCATTGAGAGTCACTCTCTTGTCACTGACATCCTTTGTTTAACCACGTGGGTGACGTCATTGAGAGTCACTCTCTTGTCGCTGCCATCCTTTATTTAACCACGTGAGTGACGTCATTGAGAGTCACTCTCTTGTCACTGTCATCCTTTATTTAACCACGTGAGTGACGTCATTGAGAGTCACTCTCTTGTCACTGTCATCCTTTATTTAACCGCGTGAGTGACGTCATTGAGATTCACTCTCTTGTCACTGTCATCCTTTATACTGGTAGGCACGAAGGTTGTAAACTGAGTGTACCAGCCTGCAATAGATTAATGTGTCCGTCCGTCCGTCCGTCCCCTTTCAATACTTCAACGAAGTGAAATCTCGTGCTGTTGGGGTGTAAAAATTAAAATTGCGCAAAAATTCCAATGTTCCTACCGGCCCACCCTGCAGGGACCCTGTTTATTCTATTGTTTGATGTTCGGCAGCTCCACCAGGGTAATCAACCCACATTGCAAACCTTTGATGGTTTGCAGGCTGAGGGATTTTGCCCTTACCCAGAGAGACCTCATCGAGATGCTCGGCAAAAACCTGCAGACCACTTCCTGGGGCTCGGAGATCGCATCACCGTTCTCGCCCTTGAGGATGGTGCTAGGTGTGGCACTGGAAGTTGCTTCTTCGTGGGAATTAAATAGTGATTTGTTGATTGCATGCATCTATTCATGCGGGGAGCGGTGGTGTAGCGGGTTAGCGCTACGCTGCGCTATGAACCTGGACCACCCGGGTTCGATCCCCCGCTCACGGCCAACACCACCAGTGACGATTATCTGAACCGGTCCCGGGTCCTCCCCCCTAGGTCGACTCAGCCTCAAATGAGTACCCGGTTGCGGTGTGTAGTAAACATCGCCACTGGGGGAGACAAAGGCGGCCGGGCGTGGTGGTGCTGGTAGCCACCCACCCCCTCGTGTGCCGTTGCCGGCCTTCATAGGTGGTGCTCGCTAACAGCACTTGCCCCTACGGTCTGTTACAAGGCTACACGGGGGATCTTTGTCTTTATTTATTCATGGAGGGCGGTCAGTGCACTCCGCTACGAACCCCGGCGACCCAAGTTCGATTCATGCTCAAGGCCACTTTGGCAGTGGCAATCATCAGAACCGGCCCTGGGCTTTCCCTAGGTCGACTCAGCCTCAAATGAGTACCTGGTGCGGTGGTTAGTAGACATCGCAAATGGGGAGACAAAGGCGGACGGCCGTGGTGCTGGCCACCCATCCCCTCGTGTGCCACAGTGCCGGCCTTCATAGGTGGTGCTCGCTAACAGCACTTGCCCCTACAGCCTGTTACAGGCTACACTGGGGAGGGTGGGGGGGTTCTTTATCTTTGTATTTGTCTATGCATGGGGAGCGGTCAGTGTTCAGAACCCGGCGACCCGAGTTCGATTCCCGCTCGTGGCCACCACCGACACCAACAGTGACAGCGAATATCTGAACAACCGGTCCCGGGCCTCTTCTCGGTCGAGTCAGCCTCAAATCGGTACCTGGTGGAAGTTGTACATGTCTACGTTGGTGACTATTTCAGCGAGTGTGTGTCTATGCATCTGTGTCTATGCATGTGTAAGTTGGTAACTATTTGAGTGAGTGTTTGTCTATGCATGTCTAGGTTGGTGACTATTCGAGTGAGTGTGTGTCTATGCATCTGTGTCTATGCATGTGTAAGTTGGTAACTATTTGAGTGAGTGTTTGTCTATGTATGTCTAAGTTGGTAACTATTTGAGTGAGTGTGTCTATGCATCTGTGTCTATGCATGTCTAAGTTGGTGACTATTTGAGTGAGTGTGTGTCTATGCATCTGTGTCTATAAATGTCTAAGTTGGTAACTATTTAAGTGAGTGTGTGTTTATGCATCTGTGTCTATGCATGTGTAAGTTGGTAACTATTGAGTGAGTGTGTGTCAATGCATCTGTGTCTATGCATGTGTAAGTTGGCAACTATTTGAGTGAGTGTTTGTCTATGTATGTGTAAGTTGGTGACTATTTGAGTTAGTGTGTGTCTATGCATCTGTGTCTATGCATGTGTAAGTTGGTAACTATTTGAGTGAGTGTGTGTCTATGCATCTGTGTCTATGCATGTGTAAGTTGGTAACTATTTGAGTGAGTGTTTGTCTAGGTATGTATAAGTTGGTAACTATTTGAGTGAGTGTGTGTCTATGCATCTGTGTCTATAAATGTCTAAGTTGGTAACTATTTGAGTGAGTGTGTGTCAATGCATCTGTGTCTATGCATGTCTAAGTTGGTGACTATTTGAGTGAGTGTGTGTCTATGCATCTGTGTCTATAAATGTCTAAGTCGGTGACTATTTGAGTGAGTGTGTATCTACGCATGTGTCTATGCATGTCCATGTTGGTAACTATTTGAGTGAGTGAATCTCTACGCATTTGTGTCGATGTATATGTGTCTAAGTGTGTCTGAGTAACGATTTGAGTGACTGTGTTTATATATGTGTCTATGTATGCATGTGTGTCTATGCATGTCTAAGTTGGTGACTATTTGAGCGAGTGTGTGTCTATGCATCTGTATCTATGCATGTGTAAGTTGGTAACTATTTGAGTGAGTGTGTTTCTATGCATGTCTAAGTTGGTGACTATTTCAGTGAGTGTGTGTCTATGCATCTGTGTCTATGCATGTGTAAGTTTGGTAACTATTTGAGTGAGTGTTTGTCTATGTATGTATAAGTTGGTAACTATTTGAGTGAGTATGTGTCTATGCATGTCTAAGTTGGTGACTATTTGAGTGAGTGTGTGTCTATGCATCTGTGTCTATGCATGTCTAAGTTGGTTACTATTTGAGTTAGTGTGTGTCTATGCATCTGTGTATATGCATGTGTAAGTTGGTAACTATTTGAGTGAGTGTGTTTCTATGCATGTCTAAGTTGGTGACTATTTCAGTGAGTGTGTGTCTATGCATCTGTGTCTATGCATGTGTAAGTTTGGTAACTATTTGAGTGAGTGTTTGTCTATGTATGTATAAGTTGGTAACTATTTGAGTGAGTATGTGTCTATGCATGTCTAAGTTGGTGACTATTTGAGTGAGTGTGTGTCTATGCATCTGTGTCTATGCATGTCTAAGTTGGTTACTATTTGAGTTAGTGTGTGTCTATGCATCTGTGTATATGCATGTGTAAGTTGGTAACTATTTGAGTGAGTGTGTGTGTCTATACATGTCTAAGTTGGTGACTATTTGAGTGAGTGTGTGTCTATCTAAGTGTGTCTATGCATGTGTAAGTTGGTAACGATTCGAGTGAGTGAGTGAGTGTGTCTCTATGTATCTCGATGTATCTCCAGCGAGTCTAATCGCCCTCTCTCTCTCTGTGCGTTCTGCCGTCACTCTGTGAGGGTTGAGATAAGAAGACAAATCTATATCCTCCAATTACACAACACGGATCAATGCGGCTTAGCGACACACACACACACATTTACACACATTCACACACACATACATACACACACATAGAGACACACACACACAGACACATACATACACACACACATACACACACATTCACACACACATACATACACACACATACAGACACACACACACAGACACATACATACACACATACACACACATTCACACACAACAACAACTGGCATTCGCCACTAAGTGGCGGTGATGTCACCACGACGCTTGTGCCAGGCCATGTGCACCTTGAGGCCACGTAAAGTGTCGAACGCCCACTGGCAGGAGGTCACGGGGCAGATCCAGGTGCCACGGGTCAACTGACTGAGATGAATGGCTGATGCACCACCTGTGCCCCCTATTGTCCCAACCTGTTGTGCTTTAGCCACCCGGCGCTCCGCTCGTTGTTGTGAGCGTCGCTCCTCCGCCCTCCGTTGTTGTTGGAGGGCGACTGCCTCTAACTGCCCAGTAGCGTCCTTCACGATCCTCCTCCACAGAGGCCGATCTTGACACCGCTGGTACCAGTCATCGGCAAGTCCACTCAGCTCCACGTCCTCCTGTACCACATCACTCCATCTCTGCTCTAGCCCGTGCCGCGCGCGTTTAGCCCCCTCGATCTGGCCGAACAAAAGCTGCTTCGGCATGCGGTGGCTGGGCATGCGGGCTACATGACCCAGCCATCGCAGCCTTGCCCACCGGAGGAGCTCACTGATGGGACCTTGCCCAGATCTTTCAAGGAATTGTGAGCTCCTCACACAATCCAGTCTGGTTGAACCCAGGATGGATCGTAGGCAGGCCAGCCTAAATGTTTCTAACCGGCGAAGATGTTCCATTAGGGGGGTCCACGTTTCGCAAGCGTAGAGAAGGGAGGGAATGACCGTGGCCGAGAAGACCTGAAGCTTAGTGCGGAGCGACAGACCAGGAAGCTTCCACACAGCGTTTCGCAACCGATGAAAAGATATTGCCGCTCGACTGATTCGGAGTGAGACCTCTGCTGTTAAACTGGAGCCGGTCATAAGCACACTTCCCAGGTATGGGAAACTCTCCACTTTCTCCACAACTGCCCCATCACCGATTGGGAGTTGTGGGGGTGGAGTGTCAGATGGTACAAAATACCCAGGCAGGTGCTTAGTTTTGGTGGGGCTGATGGTAAGGCCCCATCTCTACGTGGCACGCTCCAGTCTCAGCAGCAGCGTCTCCAACTCCTCCTCTGAATGAGCAGCTATTACCAAATCATCAGCATACTGTACAAAACGTGGATGAGCAATAGGAAGCCATCCCTTGACCGCTCCCGGGCATCGATCAGCCTCCCATTATATCTGTACCAAATGGAGATTCCCCCGGTACAGCTATTGAAGGCTTCACGAACTACGTGGTCAAATAGATGTTAAATAATGTGGGAGCCAAAGGACATCCCTGTCGCACCCCAAGGTGTACAGGGAATGGCTTTGACTCCTGGCCACGTAGTTTTACCCAGGCCCGCTCACCATCATGAAGGTCCTTAATGATCGTGAGCAGAGGGTCAGGGACTCCAAAAGCACGAAGAACAACCCAGAGCCCAGGCCTACTGATGGTATCATAGGCCTTGACGAGGCCAATAAAGCAGAGATGTAGGTCTTGCTGGAATTCCCTTCACCTCTGCTGTAGCAGACGGGCAGAAAATATGGCATCTGTGCAGGACCGCCCTTTCCTGAAAGCACATTGGGGCTCCGCAAGCCGTTCCTCAGCGTGCCTGGCAAGGTGATATTGAATATTCCTTGCCAGGACCTTTCCCGGCACACTGAGGAGTGAGATGCCCCTGTAGTTGTTACAGTCTGTGCGGTCCCCCTTCTTAAAGAGGGGGACCACCAGGGCATCCTTCCAATCCTGCGGAACCCGTCCAGTGGTCCAGACTGTTGTTATGATGTCATATAGGGCAGTCTGTGCACAAACGCCACCCTCCCTCAGCATTTCGCTTGGGAGATCATCTCTGCCCGGTGCCTTTCCTGGTCTCAGACTCCGGATCGCCTTCAGTACTCCCTCAACAGATGGCACCTCAGCTAGCCACTCACAGGGGGTGACTTCTTCCAATATTTGAGGCACTGCAGCCTCAGCAGGGTCATCCTCACTTTGCGCCACGATGTTTTCCTGGCTGAGGGGTTTCCCCTCCCCCAGGACCTCAGAAAAATGCTCAGCAAATCTGCAAACCTGTTCCTGGGGGTCGGAGATTGTATCACCGTTTTTTTCCCCTGATGGTAATAGGTGTGGCGCTGCAGGTTACTTTTTTGATGCAGTTAAATAGAGATTTGTGATCGCGGGCCACTGAGGCAGACTTCATCTCCTCAGCAACCCGCGACCACCACCCATCCTTGCAGTGCCTCACGACTCTCCGAATCTCTGAGCGAAAGCTGCGGTAAGCCTCCTCATTCTCTGATGTGGGATTCTGTAGCCGATGACAGTGGGCCTGTCGCTTTTTATCAACTATCCTGAACACCTCCTCTGTCAGCCAGGGTCTCTGGGGAGGTCTGGACCGCGTACACAAAGCAGCCATTGCAGCTGCATGAGTCACAGTCCTAAACCTCGCCCATTTACCCTCGACATCAGGAGTCGGGGACGATGCCAACCCCAGCCGCAAGCGATGATGAAATTCTCGCTTGCAACTTTCATCAGCTAACTGAGACCAGGCCACTTTAGGTTGGAATGGGGTCCTGGGTGTACACCCACCACCAGAGTGGAAGAATGGCAGGCGCATCTTACAGATCAGCTCCACGGACCCGGCATGCATCCTTATGTTGTGTGGATGCGTTGATGCTGGAACAGCGTGTTAGCAATTACAAGCCCATGGACTGCACACAAATCTAGCAGCCTCCTACCGTTGTTATTGAGCTGATCTGGCCCATGCCCTCCAATCACTCCAGACCAGGTGCCAGCATCATGACCAACTCGGGCATTGAAGTCACCCAACAAGATGACTCTATCCCGCGGGGCCACTTTAGCCAGCACCTGTGACAGGAGGTCATAGAAGGCATCTGACTCATCAGCTTTGCCTGCATCCCTCCACGGATGTTCGTCGAAGGTGGGGGCATAAGTAACCACGACCACCACTCCTCGCCTCCGGTTGATGGGAAGGCGAGCCCAAAGTAGCCTGGGGCTTACAGCTTCCCACACCTCACCGCCACGCTCCCACGCACCCTTCATTCTTTTGTTCAAAAGAAGAGCCACACCCTGTTGCTTGGCAGTCTGCTGCCCCGAGTAGAGGACTGTCCACCCCTCATGGTGGCAGGAGCCAGAACCGGTCCACCGGACCTCCTGAATGCCGCAGAGATCCAGGCAGTAGCGGTCCAGCTCCCGACAGAGGAGTGGCAGCCTCTCCTCCGTGTGTGTACATATGTACACACACACTTGCACACACACACACACATGGATACACACATATATAGATACATAGATACATACACACATATTTACACACATACATACACACACTCACGCACACACACATATTTTACACACACACACACATGCACACACACACACATGCACACACACATATACACACACTTGCACACTTAGATACATACACACATACGCACGCACACACATGTCCATGTGTACACAAAGACAAAGATCCCCCGTATAGCCTTACCAGAATGTAGGTGCAAGTGCTGTTAGCGAGCACCTATGAAGGCCGGCATTATGGTACACGAGGGGGGTGGAGGTAACCAGCACCACGCCCGGCCGCCTTTGTCTCCCCCAGTGACGATGTTTACTACACACCGCACCAGGTACTAATTTGAGGCTGAGTCGACCTAGTTGAGGCCCAGGGCCGGTTCATATAATCGTCACCGGTGTTGGCCCGTGAGTGGGAATCGAACCCAGGTCACCAGGTGACACACAGACACACACAGACACAGGTACACGAACACACACACAGTGACACACACACACACAGACACACATACACAGTGACACACAGACACACACAGACACAGGTACACGAACAGTGACACACAGTGACACACACACACACAGACACACATACAAAGTGACACACAGACACACACAGACACAGGCACACGAACACACACACAGTGACACACACAGACACACACACAGACACAGGTACACGAACAGAGACACACAGTGACACACACACACAGACACAGGAACACGAACAGTGACACACACACAGTGACACACAGACACACAGACACACATACACAGTGACACACAGACACACACAGACACAGGCACACGAACACACACACACAGTGAGACACACAGACACACACAGACACAGGTACACGAACAGTGACACACAGTGACACACAGACACACACAGACACAGGAACACGAACAGTGACACACACACAGTGACACACAGACACACAGACACACATACACAGTGACACACACAGACACAGGCACACGAACACACACACAGTGACACACACAGACACAGGTACACGAACAGTGACACACAGTGACACATAGACACACACAGACACAGGAACACGAACAGTGACACACACACAGTGACACACAGACACACATACACAGTGACACACAGACACACACAGACACAGGCACACGAACACACACACAGTGACACACACAGACACACACAGACACAGGTACACGAACAGTGACACACACACAGTGACACACACACAGTGACACACAGACACAGTGACACACAGACACACACAGACACAGGAACACGAACAGTGACACACAGACACACATACACACTGACACACAGACACAGGCGCACGAACAGTGACACACACACAGTGACACACACAAACACACACAGACACAGGCACACGAACAGTGACACACACACAGTGACACACAGACACACAGACACACATACACAGTGACACACAGACACACACAGACACAGGCACACGAACACACACACAGTGACACACACAGACACACACAGACACACAGTGACACACACACACAGACACACAGACACACATACACAGTGACACACAGACACAGTGACACACAGACACAGGCACACGAACAGTGACACACAGTGACACACACACATACACAGTGACACAGGCACACGAACACACACACAGTGACACACACAGACACACACAGACACAGGTACACGAACAGTGACACACAGTAACACACACACACACACAGACACACAGGCACACGAACAGTGACACACACACAGTGACACACAGACACACACAGACACACACAGACTCAGGCACACGAACAGTGACACACAGTGACACACACACAGTGACACACAGACCCACACAGGCACACGAACAGTGACACACACACAGTGACACACACAGTGACACACACAGACACAGGCACACGAACACGATCACAGTGACACACACAGAGGCACACCAACAGTGACACACACAATGACACACACAGACACATACACAGTGACAAAAGATCCCCCATATAGCCTTAACAGACTGTTGGGGCAAGTGCTGTTAGCGAGCACCTATGAAGGCCGGAACGGCACACGAGGGGGTGGGTGGCCAGCACCACGCCCGACCGCCTTTGTCTCCCCAGTGACGATGTTTACACACCGCACCAGGTACTCATTTGAGGCTGAGTCGACCTAGGGAAGGCCCGGGACCGGTTCAGATAATCGTCACTGGTGTTGGCCGTGAGCGGGAATCGAACCCGGGTCGCCGGGTTCATAGCGCAGCGTAGCGCTAACCGCTACACTATCGTGAAACACACACAGTGACACACACAGTGACACACACACAGTAACACAAACACAACTCCTGTCACAGTGATGACTCAAATTGGCCAATTAAGCTGTTAATTGGCTTCGTTTTAAGTCACAAAACTGCTTCCAAAATTCCAATTAGAGACCTCCTCCTCCTTTCTCCTTCTCTCGCTCTCATAATCCCAGCTTCTTGAGTGAATGAGGGTGGATGGGTGAGTGAGTGAGTGGGTGTGTGGGTGAGTGGGTAAGTGAGTGGGTGAGTGGGTGACTGGGTGAGTGAGTGGATGAGTGAGTGAGTGGGTGAGTGAGTCGGTGAGTGAGTTGGTGAGTGAGTTGGTGAGTGAGTTAGTGGGTGAGTGAGTGGATGAGTGAGTGAGTGGGTGAGTGAGTCGGTGAGTGAGTTGGTGAGTGAATCGGTGAGTGAGTGAGTGAGTTGGTGAGTGAGCCGGTGAGTGAGTGAGTGAGTGGGTGAGTGAGTGGGTGTGTGAGTGAGTGGGTGAGTGAGTGGATGAGTGAGTGAGTGAGTTGGTGAGTGATTCGGTGAGTGAGTGAGTTGGTGAGTGAGTGCTACTCGCTATTAACACTACTTGCCCCCAACAGTCTGTTAGAGGCTACAAGGGGGGTCGTTGTCTGTGTGCGTGTGAATTCGTGATCCTATTTGACGGAAGAATCCATTGGGCTTATCTCGCTCAGCCCTTACACTCATACATATTCACACTTATACAGAGACCAAGACAAATATCCCCCCTGAGGCCTGATAGAGGCTGTTGGGGCAAATGCTGTTAATAGCGAGTAGCACTCACTCACTGACACAGCCACTCACTCACCCACCTACTCACTCACCCACCCACTCACCCACTCACTCAACCATTCACTCACCCACTCACGCACTCAATTACTCACCCACCCACACACCCACTCACACACTCACTCACTCACCCACCCACTCACCCACTCACTCAACCATTCACTCACCCACTCACGCACTCAATTGCTCACCCACCCACACACCCACTCACACACCCACTCACCCACTCACTCACTCACCCACCTACTCACTCACCCACCCACTCACCCACTCACTCACTCAATTACTCACTCACCCACACACCTACTCACCCACTTACTCACTCACCCACTCACACACTCACCCACTTTCTCACTCATCCACTCACCCACTCAATCACCCACCCACTCACCCACCCACCCACTCACTCACATACTATGGATACACAAACATACTATAGACACACATACTATAGACACACACACACATACTATAGACACACATACTATAGACATACACACATACTATAGATACACACACATACTATAGATACACACATACTATAGATACACACATACTATAGACACACACATATACTATAGACACACATACTATAGATACACATACATACTATAGATACACATACTATAGACAAACACACATACTATAGACACACTCATACTATAGATACACACATACTATAGACACACACATACTATAGACACACACATATACTATAGACACACACACATACTATAGACACACATACTATAGACACACACACTATAGACACACACATACTATAGACACACACATACTATAGACACACACACATACTATAGACACACACATACTATAGACACACACATACTATAGACACACATACTATAGACACACACACTATAGACACACACACATACTATAGACACACACACATACTATAGACACACACACATACTATAGATACACACATACTATAGACACACACATACTATAGACACACATACTTTAGACACACACACATACTATATACACACACATACTATAGATACACACACATACTATAGATACACACACATACTATAGATACACATACTATAGATACACACATACTATAGACACACACATACTATATACACACACATACTATAGACACACATACTATAGATACACACATACTATAGACACACACACATACTATAGATACACACATACTATAGACACACACACATACTATAGACACACATACTTTAGACACACACACATACTATATACACACACATACTATAGATACACACACATACTATAGATACACATACTATAGATACACACATACTATAGACACACACACATACTATATACACACACATACTATAGACACACACATACTATATACACACACATACTATAGACACACACACATACTATAGACACACATACTATAGACACACACACATACTATAGACACACACATACTATAGACACACACATACTATAGACACACACATACTACAGATACACACACATACTATAGACACACACACATACTATAGACACACACACATACTATAGATACACATACTATAGATACACATACACTATAGACACACACATACTCTATACACACACATACTATAGACACACACATACTATAGATACACACATACTATAGACACACACACATACTATAGATACACACATGCTATAGACACACACACATACTATAGACACACACACATACTATATACACACACATACTATAGACACACACATACTATAGATACACACATACTATAGACACACACACATACTATAGATACACACATACTATAGACACACACACCTACTATAGACACACACACATACCATATACACACACATACTATAGACACACACACATACTATAGACACACATACTATAGACACACACACATACTATAGATACACACACATACTATAGACACACACACATACTATATACACACACATACTATAGACACACACACATACTATAGATACACATACTATAGATACACATATACTATAGATACACACACATACTATAGACACACACACATACTATAGATACACATACTATAGATACACATATACTATAGATACACACATACTATAGACACACACATACTACAGATACACATACTATAGATACACACATACTATAGACACACACACATACTATAGATACACACACATACTATAGATACACACATATACTATAGATACACACATACTATAGATACACACATACTATAGACACACCCACATACTATAGATACACATATACTATAGATACACACACATACTATAGACACACACATACTATAGATACACATACTATAGATGCACACATACCATAGACACACACACATACTATAGCTACACACACATACTATAGATACACACATATACTATAGATACACACACACATACTATAGATACACACATACTATAGACACACACACATACTATAGATACACACATACTATAGATACACACATACTATAGACACACACACATACTATAGATACACACATATACTATAGACACATAGATACTATAGACACACACATACTATAGACACACACACATACTATAGATACACACATACTACAGAAACACAAATACTATAGAACACACTATATATATCCATACGTATATGTTTATAAGGAATGAAACAGGAGGACGTCTCCACAAATCTGGCTGTCACCTGATGAAGCTGGTTGTAATTACCTGCGAAACGTCGTTACTCAGATTGTAAATGTTGTGGCTTGGCTCTCCAATACACAACCGATGTGCTGTACTAGTATACTAAACTATTCACTACTACACTATACACTACTATACACTACACTATACACTACACACACTATACACTACTATACACTACACTATACACTACACTATACACTACACTATACACTACTATACACTATACACTACTACACTATACACTACTATACACTATACACTACTACACTATACACTACTATACACTACTATACACTATACACTACTATAGACTACACTATACACTACTATACACTATACACTACTATACTATACACTGCACTATACAGTATACACTACACTATACACTACATGACTATACACTACACTATACACTACGCTATACACTACACTATACACTACACTACTACACTATACACTACACTATACACTACACGAATATACACTACTATACACTACACTATACACTACACTATACATTACACGACTATACACTACACTATACACTACACTATACACTACGCTATACACTACACGACTAAACACTACACTATACACTACTATACATTACACTATACACTACACTCTACACTACTATACACTACACTATACACTACACTCTACACTACTATACACTACACTATACACTACACTACTATACACTACACTATACACTACACTAAACACTACAATATACACTACACGACTATACACTACACTATACACTACAGTATACACTACTATACACTACACTATACACTACACTCTACACTACTATACACTACACTATACACTACACTATACACTACACTCTACACTACTATACACTACACTATACACTACACTCTACACTACTATACACTACACTATACACTACACTACTATACACTACACTATACACTACACTATACACTACACTATACACTACACTACTATACACTACACTATACACTACACGACTATACACTACACTATACACTACACTATACACTACACTCTACACTACTATACACTACACTATACACTACTATACACTACACTATACACTACACTATACACTACACTCTACACTACTATACACTACACTACTATACACTACACTATACACTACACTCTACTCTACTATACACTACACTATACACTACACTATACACTACACTACTATACACTATACACTACACTATACACTACACTACTATACACTACACTATAAACTACACTACTATACACTACACTACTATACACTACACTATACACTACACTACACTATACACTACACTATACACTACACACTACACTATACACTACACACTATACACTACACTATACACTACACTATACACTACACTATACACTACGCTATACACTAAACTATACACTACTACACACCACACTAAACTATACACTACACTATACACTGCACGATTATACACGACACTACTATACACCACACTATACACTACACTATACACTACACTACTATATACTACACTATACACTACTATACACTACACGACTATACACTACACGACTATACACTACGCTATGCACAACACTACTATACACTACACTATACACTACACTACTATACACCACACACTACACTACACACTACACTACTATACACTACACTATACACTACACTACTATACACTACACTATACACTACACTATACACTACACTATACACTGCACTATACACTGCACTATACACTACACTACTATACACTATACTGTACACTACACTATACACTACACTATACATTTCACTACTATACATTACACTATACATTACCACACACCACACTACACTATACACTACACTATACACTACACTATACACGAGTGCTGTACAAGTGACGAATTGGCCACGTTCTGTTTACGTGACAACCCTTACTAGTTGGCTGTGTCGGGTGGTGGCGGGTTTTAACGACACAACATTTATATATTTACTCGATCCAACCCGAAAACCTCTATCATGGATTATATTGCTCGCGAAAGCCTAACGTATTACACATACTATAGATTCACACATACTATAGATATACACACACTATATATACACACACACATACATAAATACACATACTATAGATTCACACATACTATAGATATACACACACTATATACACACACACATACATAAAGACACATACTATATATACACACTATATATATACACACACACGTACAGGCACATTCTGTAGAGACACGTGCTCACTTACATATGCGTAGACTTATGCAGGATCGTGCGGGAGAAACTCAACGTGTCTCAGTGGCTAGGAGATGTTAACCGCCTCGCCTGGTATACAGGAGGGCGTGGGTTCGATCCCGACCCCTGTATATTTAGAGTCGGCGTGTCTCTTATCGTCATCACGTTGGCTAGGAGATGTTGACTACCTCGCCTGGTATACAGGAGAACGTGGGTTCGATCCCAGACCCTGACAATGCCTGCTACTGCTGCTGTAGATTTTGGAGTCTGCATCTCTCTCTCATCATCATCATCACCACGGTGGCTAGGAGATGTTGACTACCTCGCCTGGTACGCAGGAGGGCGTGGGTTCGATCCCGACCCTGACAATGCCTACTGCTGTTGCTGTAGATTTTGGAGTCTGCATCTCTCTCTCATCATCATCATCACCACGGTGGCTAGGAGATGTTAACTACCTCGCTTCGTGTGCAGGAGGTCGTGGGTTCGATCCCAGACCCTGACGATGCCTGCTGCTGCTGCTGTATATTTGGAGTTTGCGTCTCTCTCTCTCTATCATCATCATCACGGTGGCTAGGAGATGTTGACTACCTCGCCTGGTATGCAGGAGGTCGTGGGTTCGATCCCAGACCCTGACGATGCCTGCTGCTGCTGCTGTAGATTTTGGAGTCTGCGTCTCTCTCTCATCATCACCACGGTGGCTAGGAGATATTGACTACCTCGCCTGGTATGCAGGAGGTCGTGGGTTCAATCCCGACCCTGACGATGCCTGCTGCTGCTGCTGTAGATTTTGGAGTCTGCGTCTCTCTCATCATCATCACGGTGGATAGGAGATGTTAACTACCTCGCTTGGTATGCAGGAGGTCGTGGGTTCGATCCCAACCCTGACAATGCCTACTGCTGCTGCTGTAGATTTTGGAGTCTGCGTCTCTCTCTCTCTCATCATCACGGTGGTTACGAGATGTTGACTACCTCGCCTGGTATACAGGAGGTCGTGGGTTCGATCCCGACCCTGACGATGTCTGCTGCTGCTGCTGCAGATTTTGGAGTCTGCATCTCTCTCTCATCATCATTATCACCACGGTGGCTAGGAGATGTTAACTACCTCGCTTCGTGTGCAGGAGGTCGTGGGTTCGATCCCAGACCCTGACGATGCCTACTGCTGCTGCTGTAGATTTTGGAGTCTGCGTCTCTCTCATCATCATCATCACGGTGGCTAGGAGATGTTGACTACCTCGCCTGGCGCGCAGGAGGTCGTGGGTTCGATCCCAGACCCTGACGATGCCTGCTGCTGCTGCTGTAGATTTTGGAGTCTGCATCTCTCTCTCATCATCATCATCACCACGGTGGCTAGGAGATGTTAACTACCTCGCTTCGTGTGCAGGAGGTCGTGGGTTCGATCCCGACCCTGACGATGCCTGCTGTTGCTGCTGCTGTAGATTTTGGAGTCTGCGTCTCTCTCTCTCTCTCATCATCACCACGGTGGCTAGGAGATGTTGACTACCTCGCCTGGCGCGCAGGAGGTCGTGGGTTCGATCCCAGACCCTGACAATGCCTGCTACTGCTGCTGTAGATTTTGTAGTCTGCGTCTCTCTCATCATCATCATCGTCACGGTGGCTAGGAGATGTTGACTACCTCGCCTGGTATACAGGAGGTCGTGGGTTCGATCCCAGACCCTGACAATGCCTGCTGCTGCTGTATATTTGTAGTCTGCGTCTCTCTCTCATCATCATCATCATCACCAGGGTGGCTAGGAGATGTTGACTACCTCGCCTGGTGTACAGGAGGTCGTGGATTTGATCCCGACCCTGACAATGCCTACTGCTGCTGCTGTAGATTTTGGAGTCTGCGTCTCTCTCTCTCATCATCACCAGGGTGGCTAGGAGATGTTGACTACCTCGCCTGGTGTACAGGAGGTCGTGGATTTGATCCCGACCCTGACGATGCCTACTGCTGTTGCTGTAGATTTTGGAGTCTGCGTCTCTCTCTCTCATCATCACCAGGGTGGCTAGGAGATGTTGACTACCTCGCCTGGTATACAGGAGGTCGTGGGTTCGATCCCAGACCCTGACAATGCCTGCTGCTGCTGTATATTTGGAGTCTGCGTCTCTCTGTCATCATCATCATCATCACCACGGTGGCTAGGAGATGTTGACTACCTCGCCTGGCGCGCAGGAGGTCGTGGGTTCGATCCCAGACCCTGACAATGCCTGCTGCTGCTGCTGTAGATTTTGGAGTCTGCGTCTCTCTCTCTCTCTCAACATCACCACGGTGGCTAGGAGATGTTGACTACCTCGCCTGGTATACAGGAGGTCGTGGGTTCGATCCCGACCCTGACGATGCCTGCTGTTGCTGCTGCTGTAGATTTGGAGTCTGCGTCTCTCTCTCTCCATGCGTGGATTTTTCTTCGGATCTTCCGTTCTTTCTCCCCCCCCTCCACCTCCACATTTCGAATGAACGTTACGCATTTCGAGTGTGTGTTGCTGTTGCTAGAAATTTCCCCCGTGGTGATAACGACGATGAGCTGCCATCATTTGCGAAAGGGCTTCGCATCTCAGTGGGTGACTTACAACAGGTAAAATGAAATTAAAAATTGCAATTGAAACCAAAAAAAAATGGTCAAAATTGTTTGATTTAAAGCTTTCGTGACTGCAGGGATTCATATTCTTGGTTCTTTCGGTAAAGTCACCACCACGTAGAAGCGAAACAATAAAAAATATATAATAAAAAAATTTATAATAAAAACTATATTTTATAATAACATTTTATTTTACTTTATTACTTACGCCCGCTGATCAGATGGTGCCCTCTGGGTCTCTGGGTAAAGCCACGTAGATGGGTTAAAATAAATAATCATGATAAAAAAAACTTACTTTGTCTCTCTCTCTCTCTCCACCTGATTAGGGATCCCTTGTGATCGAAACGTCGTAGTTTTTATTATAAGACCTCCTTTGCCAGTAACAAGATATAGGAATAGGGTTTTTACCCTTTTAACTGGCATACAAAACTGACACCTTTATTCAAGGCGTCATGTTTGCAATGACCACAACACAAGCAGTCAAAATCCAAACAAAAAGAGACAACTCTGATAATAATATTAGTATGCACTGTCCTTGAATTTGATTGGTCCACACCCGAGACGGCTTTTCTTAGAGCCCCTTTAGTCTCTCCACTGGTGTTGGACCAGAAGACGCCAAAAGGCGTACAACTCAAAAACAGCAGCGCACTATCAGAGTTATTGAGGGCTAGGGGTGAGCATTTACATTATGTATTTCTCTACGAGTCTCCACCAATCTCTATGAGTCTGCATAACTCTATATATTTCTACGTATCTCTATGAGTCTGTATATCTCTACGAGTCTCTACCAATCTCTATGAGTCTGTGTATCTCTGTGAGTCTTTATGTATCTCTATATATTTTTATGTATCACTATGAGTCTGTATATCTGTACGAGTCTCTACGTATCTCTACGAGTCTCTACGTATCTCTCCGTTGGTCTCTATGTATATCTATATATTTATACGTATCTCTATAAGTTTGTATATCTGTATGAGTCTCTACGTATATCTACGAGTCTCTACGTATCTCGCTGTTGGTCTCTATGTATCTCTATATATTTCTACGTATCTCTATGAGTCTCAACATCTCTATGAGTCTCTACGTATATCTACGAGTCTCTACGTATCTCTATGAGTCTGTATATCTCTACGAGTGCCTACCAATCTCTATGAGTCTGAATATCTCCGTGAGTCTCTATGTATCTCTATATATTTCTACGTATCTCTATGAGTCTGTATATCTCTATGAGTCTCTACCAATCTCTATGAGTCTGTATATCTCTATGAGTCTCTACGTATCTCTATGAGTCTCTACGTATCTCGCTGTTGGTCTCTATGTATCTCTATATATTTCTACGTATCTCTATGAGTCTGTATATCTCTATGAGTCTCTACGTATCTCTACGAGTCTCTACGTATCTCGCCGTTGGTCGCTATGTATCTCTATATATTTCTACGTATCTCTATGAGTCTGTATAACTCTCTGTGAGTCTCTACCAATCTCTATGAGTCTGTATATCTCTGTGAGTCTCTATGTATCTCATTATATTTCTACGTATCTCTATGAGTCTGTACATCTCTACGAGTCTCTACGTATCTCGCTGTTGGTCTCTATGTATCTCTATATATTTCTACGTATCTCTATGAGTCTGTATATCTCTATGAGTCTCTACGTATCTCTATGAGTCTGTATATCTCTCTATGAGTCTCTACGTATCTCTACGAGTCTCTACGTATCTCGCTGTTGGTCTCTATGTATCACACACGCGTGTTGTTGGGGGTAAGGGCATTGACAGAGCTTTGAAATCTACACGGCTCTCTCTCTCCCTCTCTCCCTCTCTCTCAGCACCACACAGTGACATTCACAGTCACTACACATGTAACTCTACGTGTCTCCATGTATCTCTATGAGTCTCTACGTATCTCTATGAGTCTGTATATCTCTACGAGTCTCTACCAATCTCTATGAGTCTGTATATCTCTGTGAGTCTCTATGTACCTCTATATATTTCTACGTATCTCTATGAGTCTGTATATCTCTACAAGTCTCTACCAATCTCTATGAGACTGTATATCTCTGTGAGTCTCTATGTATCTCTATATTTTTCTACGTATCTCTATGAGTTTGTATATCTGTATGAGTCTCTACGTTTATCTACGAGTCTCTACGTATCTCGCTGTTGGTCTCTATGTATCTCTATATATTTGTACGTATCTCTATGAGTCTCTACATCTCTATGAGTCTCTACGTATATCTACGAGTTTCTACGTATCTCTATGAGTCTGTATTTCTCTACGAGTGCCTACCAATCTCTATGAGTCTGAATATCTCCGTGAGTCTCTATGTATCTCTATATATTTCTACGTATCTCTATATATTTCTACGTATCTCTATGAGTCTGTATATCTCTATGAGTCTCTACGTATCTTTATGAGTCTGTGTATCTCTCTATGATTCTCTACGTATCTCTACGAGTCTCTACGTATCTCGCTGTTGGTCTCTATGTATCTCTATATATTTCTACGTATCTCTATGAGTCTGTATATCTCTATGAGTCTCTACGTATCTCTATGAGTCTGTATATCTCTCTATGAGTCTCTACGTATCTCTACGAGTTTCTACGTATCTCTATGAGTCTGTATATCTCTACGAGTGCCTACCAATCTCTATGAGTCTGCATATCTCTGTGAGTCTCTATATATCTCTATATATTTCTACGTATCTCTATGAGTCTTTATATCTCTCCGCTGGTCTCCACGTATCTCTACGAGTCTCCAGATATCTCTATATATTTCTCCGTATCTCTATGAGTCTGTATATCTCTATGAGTCTCTACGTATCTCTCCGTTGGTCTCTATGTATCTCTACGAGTCTCAACGCATCTCTCTGTTGGTCTCTATGTATCTCTATATATTTCTACGTATCTCTATGAGTCTCTATATCTCTTTGAGTCTCTACGTATCTCTATGATTCTGTATATCTCTCTATGAGTCTCTACGTATCTCTATGAGTCTCTACGTATCTCGCTGTTAGTCTCTATGTATCTCTATATATTTCTACGTATCTCTATGAGTCTGTGTATCTCTCTGTTCGTCTCTACGTATCTCTACGAGTCTCTACGTATCTCGCTGTTGGTCTCTATGTATCTCTATATATTTCTATGTATCTCTATGAGTCTGTATAACTCTCTGAGTCTCTATGTATCTCTATGAGTCTCTACGTATCTCGCTTATGGTCTCTATGTATATCTCTACGAGTCTCTACGTATCTCTATGAGTCTGTATATCTCTCTATGAGTCTCTACGTATCTCTACGAGTCTCTACGTATCTCGCCGTTGGTCTCTATGTATCTCTATATATTTCTACGTATCTCTATGAGTCTGTATATCTCTCTATGAGTCTCTACGTATCTCTACGAGTCTCTACGTATCTCGCTGTTGGTCTCTATGTATCTCTATATATTTCTACGTATCTCTATGAGTCTGTATATCTCTATGAGTCTCTACGTATCTCTATGAGTCTGTATATCTCTCTATGAGTCTCTACGTATCTCTACGAGTCTCTACGTATCTCGCCGTTGGTCGCTATGTATCTCTATATATTTCTACGTATCTCTATGAGTCTGTATAACTCTCTGTGAGTCTCTACCAATCTCTATGAGTCTGTATATCTCTGTGAGTCTCTATGTATCTCTATATATTTCTACGTATCTCTATGAGTCTGTACATCTCTACGAGTCTCTACGTATCTCGCTGTTGGTCTCTATGTATCTCTATATATTTCTACGTATCTCTATGAGTCTGTATATCTCTATGAGTCTCTACGTATCTCTATGAGTCTGTATATCTCTCTATGAGTCTCTACGTATCTCTACGAGTCTCTACGTATCTCGCTGTTGGTCTCTATGTATCACACACGCGTGTTGTTGGGGGTAAGGGCATTGACAGAGCTTTGAAATCTACACGGCTCTCTCTCTCCCTCTCTCCCTCTCTCTCAGCACCACACAGTGACATTCACAGTCACTACACATGTAACTCTACGTGTCTCCATGTATCTCTATGAGTCTCTACGTATCTCTATGAGTCTGTATATCTCTACGAGTCTCTACCAATCTCTATGAGTCTGTATATCTCTGTGAGTCTCTATGTACCTCTATATATTTCTACGTATCTCTATGAGTCTGTATATCTCTACAAGTCTCTACCAATCTCTATGAGACTGTATATCTCTGTGAGTCTCTATGTATCTCTATATTTTTCTACGTATCTCTATGAGTTTGTATATCTGTATGAGTCTCTACGTTTATCTACGAGTCTCTACGTATCTCGCTGTTGGTCTCTATGTATCTCTATATATTTGTACGTATCTCTATGAGTCTCTACATCTCTATGAGTCTCTACGTATATCTACGAGTTTCTACGTATCTCTATGAGTCTGTATTTCTCTACGAGTGCCTACCAATCTCTATGAGTCTGAATATCTCCGTGAGTCTCTATGTATCTCTATATATTTCTACGTATCTCTATATATTTCTACGTATCTCTATGAGTCTGTATATCTCTATGAGTCTCTACGTATCTTTATGAGTCTGTGTATCTCTCTATGATTCTCTACGTATCTCTACGAGTCTCTACGTATCTCGCTGTTGGTCTCTATGTATCTCTATATATTTCTACGTATCTCTATGAGTCTGTATATCTCTATGAGTCTCTACGTATCTCTATGAGTCTGTATATCTCTCTATGAGTCTCTACGTATCTCTACGAGTTTCTACGTATCTCTATGAGTCTGTATATCTCTACGAGTGCCTACCAATCTCTATGAGTCTGCATATCTCTGTGAGTCTCTATATATCTCTATATATTTCTACGTATCTCTATGAGTCTTTATATCTCTCCGCTGGTCTCCACGTATCTCTACGAGTCTCCAGATATCTCTATATATTTCTCCGTATCTCTATGAGTCTGTATATCTCTATGAGTCTCTACGTATCTCTCCGTTGGTCTCTATGTATCTCTACGAGTCTCAACGCATCTCTCTGTTGGTCTCTATGTATCTCTATATATTTCTACGTATCTCTATGAGTCTCTATATCTCTTTGAGTCTCTACGTATCTCTATGATTCTGTATATCTCTCTATGAGTCTCTACGTATCTCTATGAGTCTCTACGTATCTCGCTGTTAGTCTCTATGTATCTCTATATATTTCTACGTATCTCTATGAGTCTGTGTATCTCTCTGTTCGTCTCTACGTATCTCTACGAGTCTCTACGTATCTCGCTGTTGGTCTCTATGTATCTCTATATATTTCTATGTATCTCTATGAGTCTGTATAACTCTCTGAGTCTCTATGTATCTCTATGAGTCTCTACGTATCTCGCTTATGGTCTCTATGTATATCTCTACGAGTCTCTACGTATCTCTATGAGTCTGTATATCTCTCTATGAGTCTCTACGTATCTCTACGAGTCTCTACGTATCTCGCCGTTGGTCTCTATGTATCTCTATATATTTCTACGTATCTCTATGAGTCTGTATATCTCTCTATGAGTCTCTACGTATCTCTACGAGTCTCTACGTATCTCGCTGTTGGTCTCTATGTATCTCTATATATTTCTACGTATCTCTATGAGTCTGTATATCTCTATGAGTCTCTACGTATCTCTATGAGTCTGTATATCTCTCTATGAGTCTCTACGTATCTCTACGAGTCTCTACGTATCTCGCTGTTGGTCTCTATGTATCTCTATATATATTTCTACGTATCTCTATGAGTCTGTATAACTCTCTGCTGGTCTCTATGTATCACACACGCGTGTTGTTGGGGTCAAGGGCATTGACAGAGCTTTGAAATCTACACGGCTCTCTCTCTCTCCCTCTCTCTCAGCACCACACAGTGACATTCACAGTCACTACACATGTAACTCTACGTGTCTCCATGTATCTCTATGAGTCTCTACGTATCTCTATGAGTCTGTATATCTCTGTGAGTTTCTACCAATCTCTATGAGTCTGTATATCTCTGTGAGTCTTTATGTATCTCTATATATTTCTATGTATCTCTATGAGTCTGTATATCTGTACGAGTCTCTACGTATCTCTACGAGTCTCTACGTATCTCTCTTTTGGTCTCTATGTATCTCTATATATTTATACGTATCTCTATGAGTCTGTATATCTCTGTGAGTCTCCATGTATCTCTATATATTTCTATGTATCTCTACGAGTCTCTACGTATCTCTCCGTTGGTCTCTATGTATCTCTACGAGTCTCTACGTATCTCGCTGTTGGTCTCTATGTATCTCTATATATTTCTACGTATCTCTATGAGTCTGTGTATCTCTCTGTTGGTTTCTACGTATCTCTACGAGTCTCTACGTATCTCGCTGTTGGTCTCTATGTATCTCTATATATTTCTACGTATCTCTATGAGTCTGTATAACTCTCTGAGTCGCTATGTATCTCTATGAGTCTCTACGTATCTCGCTGTTGGTCTCTATGTATATCTCTACGAGTCTCTACGTATCTCTATGAGTCTGTATATCTCTATGAGTCTCTACATATCTCTACGAGTCTCTACGTATCTCGCTGTTGGTCTCTATGTATCTCTATATATTTCTACGTATCTCTATAAGTCTGTATATCTCTATGAGTCTCTACGTATCTCTATGAGTCTGTATATCTCTCTATGAGTCTCTACGTATCTCTACGAGTCTCTACGTATCTCGCTGTTGGTCTCTATGTATCTCTATATATTTCTCCGTATCTCTATGAGTCTGTGTATCTCTCTATGAGTCTCTATGTATCTCTATATATTTCTATGTATCTCTATATATTTCTACGTATCTCTATGAGTCTGTATATCTCTATGAGTCTCTACGTATCTCTATGAGTCTGTATATCTCTCTATGAGTCTCTACGTATCTCTACGAGTCTCTACGTATCTCGCTGTTGGTCTCTATGTATCTCTATATATTTCTACGTATCTCTATGAGTCTGTATAACTCTCTGCTGGTCTCTATGTATCTCTATGAGTCTGTATAACTCTCTGCTGGTCGCTATGTATCACACACGCGTGTTGTTGGGGGCAAGGGCATTGACAGAGCTTTGAAATCTACAGGGCTCTCTCTCTCTCCCTCTCTCTCTCTCCCTCTCTCCCTCTCTCTCCCTCTCTCTCCCACTCATCTCACGCTGATCAAAGCTCCGGACGGAGCCCAAGGAACAAAAGCATCGAAGGGTCGTGAGCTGGAGAGACAGCGAGCGAGCGAGAGAGAGAAAGGGAGAGTGGAGGGAGTGTGTAGTAGTGGCGCTAAAGTTAGCGCCCTGCACGACGAACCCCGGCTCACAACAACGAGCGGAGCGCCGAGCGGATAAATCGCAGCAAGTTGGCACAGCAGAGGGGAGCAGATGGTGCAACCTAGCCTGGCACAGCAGGCAACCCATGGCACCTGCACGGTCTGACCCGTGGTGAACGGCGGCTGTTGTTTTAGGTTGAGTTGGGTGGGTGAGTGGGTGGGTGGGTGTGTGGATGGGTGGGTAGTTGAGTTGGTGGGTGAGTGGGTGGATGGGTGGGTAAGTGGGTGGGTGGGTGAGTTGGTGGGTGAGTGGGTGGGTGGGTGGATGGGTTGGTGGGTAAGTGGGTGGATGGGTTGGTGGGTAAGTGGGTGGGTGGGTAAGTTGGTGGGTGAGTGGGTGGGTGGTTGAGTGGGTGGATGGGTGGGTGGGTTGGTGAGTGGGTGGGTGAGTGAGTGAGCAGGTGTGTGGGTGAGTAGGTCGATGAGTGAGTAGGTGGATGATTGTGTGGGTGAGTGGGTGGATGAGTGGGTGGGTAAGTGGGTGGGTGAGTTTGTGGATGAGTGGGTGGGTGAGTGGGTAGGTGGGCGGGTGGTTTGGTGAGCGGGTGTGTGGCTGAGTAGGTCGATGAGTGAGTGGGTGGGTGAGTGGGTGAATGAGTGGGTGAGTGGGTTGGTTAGTGGGTGGGTGAGTGGGTGAGTGAGTGGGTGAGTGGGTTGGTTAGTGGGTGGGTGAGTGGGTGAATGAGTGGGTGAGTGGGTTGGTTAGAGGGTGGGTGAGTGGGTGAGTGGGTGGGTGAGTGGGTGGGTGAGTGGGTGGGAGGATGAGTGGGTGGGTCGGTGGGTGGATGAGTGGATGGGTGAGTCGGTGGGTGAGTGGGTGGGTGAGTTGGTGAGTAAGTGGGTGAGTGAGTGGGTGAGTGGGTTGGCTAGTGGGTAGGTGAGTGGGTGGGTGGGTGAGTGGGTGAGAGGATGAGTGGGTGGTTGAGTGGGTGGATGAGTGGGTGGGTGACTAAGTGGGTGGGTCACCAGGGAGCGGTGGCGCAGCGGTTAGCGCCACGTTGTGCCACGAGACCCGACTTCGATTCCCAGCTCACGGGAAACCAGCAACGCCACCACCGACAGCGATAGTCTCAACAAGCGGTGCCTGGGCCTCCCCTAGGTCGACTCAGCCTCAATTGAGAACCTGGCGCGGTGCATAGATAAGCATCGCCACTGGGGAGACAAAGGCGGCCGGGCGTGGTTTGCTGGCCACCCACCCCCATCGTGTGCCACAGTGCCGGTAGCCTTCAGAGGCGCTGCTGCTGCTGCTGCTGCTACTACTGCTGCTACTACTGCTGCTACTACTGCTGCTACTACTACTACTGCTGCTGCTGCTACTACTACTGCTACTACTACTACTGCTGCTACTACTACTGCTACTACTGCTGCTGCTGCTACTACTACTGCTACTACTACTACTGCTGCTACTACTACTGCTACTACTGCTGCTGCTACTACTGCTACTACTACTGCTGCTACTACTACTGCTGCTACTACTGCTGCTACTACTACTACTGCTGCTACTGCTTTTACTACTACTACTGCTGCTGCTACTACTACTGCTACTACTGCTGCTACTACTGCTGCTACTACTACTACTACTGCTGCTACTACTGCTGCTACTACTACTACTACTGCTGCTACTACTGCTGCTACTGCTACTACTACTACTGCTGCTACTACTACTACTGCTGCTGCTACTACTGCTACTACTACTGCTACTACTGCTGCTGCTACTACTGCTGCTACTGCTACTACTGCTGCTGCTGCTGCTACTACTACTACTGCTGCTGCTACTACTGCTGCTACTACTACTACTGCTACTACTACTACTGCTACTACTACTGCTACTACTGCTACTACTACTGCTACTACTACTACTGCTACTACTACTACTGCTGCTACTACTGCTGCTACTACTACTACTGCTGCTGCTACTACTGCTGCTACTACTACTACTGCTGCTACTGCTGCTACTACTGCTGCTGCTGCTGCTCGCTACTAGCAGCCACTTGCCCCCTACAGCTTGTGACAAGGCCACTTGGGGGATCTTTGTGCACCGTCGCCTGAATCGATCGGCGATATTTCGCGGTTCGAATCAGGCGGTCCGCCCGGGTTAACACCGCGGCTTTTGTGTGGAACTGCGAACGACAATCTTGATTTGAAGCGATCGTGACTGCATGCACTCTGGTGCTTTCGGTAAAGTCACGTAGGTATAAAATATGTTTTCGTTTTATTTTATACCTACGTGACGTAGGTATCATCAACATAATCATCATCAACATCATCAACATCATCATCATCATCAATATCATCATCATCAACATCATCATCAACATTATCATCATCATCAACATCATCACCATCATCATCAACATTATCATTATCATCAACATCATCATCATCAACATCATCAACATCATTATCATCAATATCATAATCAACATCATCAACATTATCATCATCAACATCATCAACATCATCAACATCATTATCATCAAAATCATCATCATCACATCAACATCATCAACATCATCAACATCATCATCATCATCAACTTCATTATCATCAACATCATCAACATCATCAACAACATCATCATCATCATCATTAACATCATCATCAACATCATCATCATTATCAACATCATCATTATCAACATCATCATCAACAACATCATCAACATCATCATCAACAACATCATCATCATAAACATCATCAACAACATCAACATCATCAACATCATCAACATCATCATCATCATCAACTTCATTATCATCAACATCATCAACATCATCAACAACATCATCATCATCATTAACATCATCAACATCATCATCATTATCAACATCATCATTATCAACATCATCATCAACAACATCATCAACATCATCATCAACAACATCATCATCATCAACAACAAAAACATCATCAACATCATCAACAACAACATCATCATCATCACCAACATCATCATCATAAACATCATCATCAATATCATCATCAACAACATCATCATCAACATCATCATCAACATCATCAACATCATCATCATCATAAACATCATCAACAACATCATCAACATCATCAACATCATTATCATCATCAACATCATCATCATCAACATCATCAACAACATCATCATTAACATCAACATCATCAACATCATCATCAACATCATCAACAACATCATCAACATCATCAACATCATCATCAACATCATCATCATCATAAACATCATCAACAACATCAACATCATCAACAACATCAACATCATCAACAACATCATCATCAACATCATCATCAACAACATCATCAACAACATCATTAACATCACCAACATCTACATCATCATCATCATCATAAACATCATCATCATCATTAACATCAACATCATCAACATCATCATTAACATCATCAACATCATCAACATCACCAACATCTACATCATCATCATAAACATCATCAACAACATCATCATCAACATCATCATCATCAACATCATCAACAACATCAACATCATCAACAACAACATCATCATCATCAACATCATTAACATCAACATCATCAACATCATCATCAACATCATTAACATCAACATCATCAACATCATCATCAACATCATCAATATCAACATCATCATCTTTAACATCAACATCATCATCAACATCATCATCAACAACAACATCATCATTAACATCAACATCATCATCATCTTTTGATTTAAAGCTTTCGTGACTGCAGTAATTCATATTCTTAATTTTTTCGGTAAAGTCATGTTGAAGGGAAACAACAAAATAATAAAATATATATATAACAATAAAAAAATTATCACGACGTTTCGACCATAACTCAAACGGTCGTCTTCAGGTGTGATATTGTTTTATATATATTTTATTATTTTGTTGTTTCCCTTCAACGTGACTTTACCGAAAGAACTAAGAATATGAATTACTGCAGTCACGAAAGCTTTAAATCAAAATTTAAGGATTCATGTTACTGCATTAACCACAATACCCGCGGTCAAAATGCAAACGAAAAAAAAAACATACTATGATAGTGCGGCCTGGAAGCGTATTATTAAATAACACACGTTACATTTTGATTTAAAGAATTACTAATCTACAACTAATTACTAATCATAACCAATGACTGATTACTAATCGATTATATAATTACAATACCCCCTCCGCCTCTAATCACTGCACCTGATATGAGTTAAGTGATGACGTCACCCTGCTGCTGTTCTATTTAAGACCGGGAGCAAGTGGAGAGGGCTTTACCATTCTGGCGAATTGCCCGATGATGATGCTGGTGATGTATTTACCAGCGAAACGTCACAGTACAACTCAAACTGTAAATGTTTTGGATTCACTCTTCAACAACACACCGGTGGGCTAAAGTAGTGAACTATTTGTGTCTTTTGTCAACGTGACACTTTTTTTTTTGCTGATTGGCCGTGTTCGGGTGGTGGAGGGTTACGACACATTTATAAATAAACGCGATCTAACCCAAAAAAAAAATCTTTATTATGAATAATATTGGTCGCGAAAGCCTACGTGTTAAACATACTATGATAATATATGATGCATTGTCAAGAAGGTTCTACAAGGGGGCGTGTCCGGAGGCGGAGCTTGAGAGTTTGTGAGGGAACGGTCGAGAAGGTTCTACGAGGGGGGCGTGTCCGGAGGCGGAGCTTGATAGTTTCGTGAGAGAACAGTCGAGAAGGTTTTACGAGGGGCGTGTCCGGAGGCGGAGCTTGAGAGTACGTGCGAGAGAACAGTCGAGAAGGTTCTACGAGGGGAGCGTGTCCGGAGGCGGAGCATGAGAGTTTTGTGAGAGAACGGTCGAGAAGGTTCTGCGAGGGGGGCGTGTCCGGAGGCGGAGCTTGAGAGTTTGTGCGAGAACGGTCGAGAAGGTTCTGCGAGGGGGCGTGTCCGGAGGCGGAGCTTGAGAGTTTTGTGAGAGAACGGTCGAGAAGGTTCTACGATGGGGGCGTGTCCGGAGGCGGAGCTTGAGAGTTTTGTGAGAGAACAGTCGAGAAGGTTCTTCGAGGGGGGCGTGTCCAGAGGCGGAGCTTGAGAGTTTGTGCGAGAACGGTCGAGAAGGTTCTGCGAGGGGGGCGTGTCCGGAGGCGGAGCTTGAGAGTTTTGTGAGAGAACGGTCGAGAAGTTTCCGCGAGGGGGCGTGTCCGGAGGCGGAGCATGAGAGTTTTGTGCGAGAATGGTCGAGAAGGTTCTACGAGGGGGGCGTGTCCGGAGGCGGAGCTTGAGAGTTTTGTGAGAGAACGGTCGAGAAGGTTCTACGAGGGGAGCGTGTCCGGAGGCGGAGCATGAGAGTTTTGTGAGAGAACGGTCGAGAAGGTTCTGCGAGGGGGGCGTGTCCGGAGGCGGAGCTTGAGAGTTTGTGCGAGAACGGTCGAGAAGGTTCTGCGAGGGGGCGTGTCCGGAGGCGGAGCTTGAGAGTTTTGTGAGAGAACGGTCGAGAAGGTTCTACGATGGGGGCGTGTCCGGAGGCGGAGCTTGAGAGTTTTGTGAGAGAACAGTCGAGAAGGTTCTGCGAGGGGGGCGTGTCCAGAGGCGGAGCTTGAGAGTTTGTGCGAGAACGGTCGAGAAGGTTCTGCGAGGGGGGCGTGTCCGGAGGCGGAGCTTGAGAGTTTTGTGAGAGAACGGTCGAGAAGTTTCCGCGAGGGGGCGTGTCCGGAGGCGGAGCATGAGAGTTTTGTGCGAGAATGGTCGAGAAGGTTCTACGAGGGGGGCGTGTCCGGAGGCGGAGCTTGAGAGTTTTGTGAGAGAACGGTCGAGAAGGTTCTACGAGGGGGGCGTGTCTGGAGGCGGAGCTTGAGAGTTTGTGCGAGAACGGTCGAGAAGGTTCTGCGAGGGGGCGTGTCCGGAGGCGGAGCTTGAGAGTTTTGTGAGAGAACAGTCGAGAAGGTTCTACGAGGGGTGGTGTCCGGAGGCGGAGCTTGAGAGTTTTGTGAGAGAACGGTCGAGAAGGTTCTGCGAGGGGGGCGTGTCCAGAGGCGGAGCTTGAGAGTTTGTGCGAGAACGGTCGAGAAGGTTCTGCGAGGGGAGGCGTGTCCGGAGGCGGAGCTTGAGAGTTTTGTGCGAGAACAGTCGAGAAGGTTCTACGAGGGGACGTGTCCGGAGGCGGAGCTTGAGAGTTTCGTGAGAGAATGGTCGAGAAGGTTCTACGAGGGTGGCGTGTCCGGAGGCGGAGCTTGAGAGTTTTGTGCGAGAACAGTCGAGAAGGTTCTACGAGGGGGCGTGTCCGGAGGCGGAGCTTGAGAGTTTTGTGAGAGAACAGTCGAGAAGGTTCTACGAGGGGGGCGTGTCTGGAGGCGGAGCTTGAGAGTTTTGTGAGAGAATTGTCGAGAAGGTTCCGCGAGGGGGCGTGTCCGGAGGCGGAGCTTGAGAGTTTCGTGAGAGAACGGTCGAGAAGGTTCTGCAAGGGGGCGTGTTCGGAGGCGGAGCTTGAGAGTTTTGTGAGAGAACGGTCGAGAAGGTTCTATGAGGGGGCGTGTCCGGAGGCGGAGCTTGAGAGTTTTGTGCGAGAACGGTCGAGAAGGTTCCGCGAGGGGGCGTGTCCGGAGGCGGAGCTTGAGAGTTTTGTGACAGAACGGTCGAGAAGGTTCTATGAGGAGGGCGTGTCCGGAGGCGGAGCTTGAGAGTTTTGTGAGAGAACGGTCGAGAAGGTTCTACGAGGGGGCATGTCCGGAGGCTGAGCTTGAGAGTTTGTGTGAGAGAACAGTCGAGAAGGTTCTACGAGGGGGCGTGTCCGGAGGCGGAGCTTGAGAGTTTGTGTGAGAGAACGGTCGAGAAGGTTCTACGAGGGGGGCGTGTCTGGAGGCGGAGCTTTGAGAGTTTGTGGGAGAACGGTCGAGAAGGTTCTACGAGGGGGCGTGTCCGGAGGCGGAGCATGATAGTTTCGTGAGAGAACGGTCGAGAAGGTTCTACAAGGGGGCGTGTCCGGAGGCGGAGCTTGAGAGTTTTGTGAGAGAACGGTCGAGAAGGTTCTACGAGGGGGGCGTGTCTGGAGGCGGAGCTTGAGAGTTTTGTGAGAGAATTGTCGAGAAGGTTCCGCGAGGGGGCGTGTCCGGAGGCGGAGCTTGAGAGTTTCGTGAGAGAACGGTCGAGAAGGTTCTGCAAGGGGGCGTGTTCGGAGGCGGAGCTTGAGAGTTTTGTGAGAGAACGGTCGAGAAGGTTCTATGAGGGGGCGTGTCCGGAGGCGGAGCTTGAGAGTTTTGTGCGAGAACGGTCGAGAAGGTTCCGCGAGGGGGCGTGTCCGGAGGCGGAGCTTGAGAGTTTTGTGACAGAACGGTCGAGAAGGTTCTATGAGGAGGGCGTGTCCGGAGGCGGAGCTTGAGAGTTTTGTGAGAGAACGGTCGAGAAGGTTCTACGAGGGGGCATGTCCGGAGGCTGAGCTTGAGAGTTTGTGTGAGAGAACAGTCGAGAAGGTTCTACGAGGGGGCGTGTCCGGAGGCGGAGCTTGAGAGTTTGTGTGAGAGAACGGTCGAGAAGGTTCTACGAGGGGGGCGTGTCTGGAGGCGGAGCTTTGAGAGTTTGTGGGAGAACGGTCGAGAAGGTTCTACGAGGGGGCGTGTCCGGAGGCGGAGCATGATAGTTTCGTGAGAGAACGGTCGAGAAGGTTCTACAAGGGGGCGTGTCCGGAGGCGGAGCTTGAGAGTTTTGTGAGAGAACGGTCGAGAAGTTTCTACAAGGGGGCGTGTCCGGAGGCGGAGCTTGACAGTTTTGTGAGAGAACGGTCGAGAAGGTTCTGCGAGGGGGTGTGTCCGGAGGCAGAGCTTGAGAGTTTTGTGAGAGAATGGTCGAGAAGGTTCTACAAGGGGGCGTGTCCGGAGGCGGAGCTTGAGAGTTTTGTGAGAGAACAGTCGAGAAGGTTCTGCGAGGGGGCGTGTCCGCAGGCGGAGCTTGAGAGTTTTGTGAGAGAACGGTCGAGAAGGTTCTACGAGGGGGCGTGTCCGGAGGCGGAGCTTGAGAGTTTTGTGAGAGAACAGTCGAGAAGGTTCTACGAGGGGGGCGTGTCCGGAGGCGGAGCTTGAGAGTTTTGTGAGAGAATTGTCGAGAAGGTTCCGCGAGGGGGCGTGTCCGGAGGCGGAGCTTGAGAGTTTCGTGAGAGAACGGTCGAGAAGGTTCTGCAAGGGGGCGTGTTCGTAGGCGGAGCTTGAGAGTTTTGTGAGAGAACAGTCGAGAAGGTTCTGCGAGGGGGGCGTGTCCGGAGGCGGAGCTTGAGAGTTTGTGCGAGAACGGTCGAGAAGGTTCTACGAGGGGGCGTGTCCGGAGGCGGAGCTTGAGAGTTTTGTGAGAGAACAGTCGAGAAGGTTCTATGAGGGGTGGTGTCCGGAGGCGGAGCTTGAGAGTTTTGTGAGAGAACGGTCGAGAAGGTTCTACGAGGTGGCGTGTCCAGAGGCGGAGCTTGAGAGTTTGTGAGGGAACGGTCGAGAAGGTTCTGCGAGGGGGCGTGTCCGGAGGCGGAGCTTGAGAGTTTTGTGAGAGAACGGTCGAGAAGGTTCTTCGAGGGGGCGTGTCCGGAGGCGGAGCTTGAGTGTTTGTGGGAGAACGGTCGAGAAGTTTCTACAAGGGAGCGTGTCCAGAGGCGGAGCTTGAGAGTTTGTGAGGGAACGGTCGAGAAGGTTCTATGAGGGGGCGTGTCCGGAGGCGGAGCTTGAGAGTTTTGTGAGAGAACAGTCGAGAAGGTTCTACGAGGGGTGGTGTCCGGAGGCGGAGCTTGAGAGTTTTGTGAGAGAACGGTCGAGAAGGTTCTACAACGGGTCGTGTCCGGAGGCGGAGCTTGAGAGTTTTGTGAGAGAACGGTCGAGAAGGTTCTACGAGGGGGGCGTGTCCGGAGGCGGAGCTTGAGAGTTTTGTGAGAGAACGGTCGAGAAGGTTCTACGAGGGGGGCGTGTCTGGAGGCGGAGCTTGAGAGTTTTGTGCGAGAATGGTCGAGAAGGTTCTACGAGGGGGCGTGTCCGGAGGCGGAGCTTGAGAGTTTGTGTGAGAACGGTCGAGAAGGTTCTACGAGGGGGCGTGTCCGGAGGCGGAGCTTGAGAGTTTTGTGAGAGAACGGTCGAGAAGGTTCTACAAGGGGGCGTGTCCGGAGGCAGAGCTTGAGAGTTTTGTGCGAGAACGGTCGAGAAGGTTCTACGAGGGGGCGTGTCCGGAGGCGGAGCTTGAGAGTTTTGTGAGAGAACGGTCGAGAAGGTTCTACGAGGGGGGCGTGTCCGGAGGCGGAGCTTTGAGTGTTTGTGTGAGAATGGTCGAGAAGGTTCTACGAGGGCGGCGTGTCCGGAGGCGGAGCTTGAGAGTTTTGTGAGAGAACAGTCGAGAAGGTTCTGCGAGGGGGGCGTGTCCGGAGGCGGAGCTTGAGAGTTTGTGCGAGAGAACAGTCGAGAAGGTTCTACGAGGGGGGCGTGTCCGGAGGCGGAGCTTGAGAGTTTTGTGAGAGAACGGTCGAGAAGGTTCTGCGAGGGGGGCGTGTCCGGAGGCGGAGCTTGAGAATTTGTGCGAGAACGGTCGAGAAGGTTCTGCGAGGGGGCGTGTCCGGAGGCGGAGCTTGAGAGTTTTGTAAGAGAACAGTCGAGAAGGTTCTACGAGGGGGCGTGTCCGGAGGCGGAGCTTGAGAGCTACGTGAGAGAACGGTCGAGAAGGTTCTACGAGGGGGCGTGTCCGGAGGCGGAGCTTGAAAGTTCGTGCGAGAACAGTTGAGAAGGTTCTACGAGGGGGCGTGTCCGGAGGCGGAGCTTGAGAGTTTTGTGCGGAACGGTCGAGAAGGTTCTAGGAGGGGGCGTGTCTGGAGGCGGAGCTTAAGAGTACGTGCGAGAACGGTCGAGAAGGTTCTTCGAGGGGGCGTGTCCGGAGGCGGAGCTTGAGAGTTTTGTGAGAGAACGGTCGAGAAGGTTCTACGAGGGGGCGTGTCCGCAGGCGGAGCTTGAGAGTTTTGTGAGAGAACGGTCGAGAAGGTTCTACGAGGGGGCGTGTCCGGAGGCGGAGCTTGAGAGTTTTGTGAGAGAACAGTCGAGAAGGTTCTACGAGGGGGGCGTGTCCGGAGGCGGAGCTTGAGAGTTTTGTGAGAGAATTGTCGAGAAGGTTCCGCGAGGGGGCGTGTCCGGACGCGGAGCTTGAGAGTTTCGTGAGAGAACGGTCGAGAAGGTTCTGCAAGGGGGCGTGTTCGTAGGCGGAGCTTGAGAGTTTTGTGAGAGAACAGTCGAGAAGGTTCTGCGAGGGGGGCGTGTCCGGAGGCGGAGCTTGAGAGTTTGTGCGAGAACGGTCGAGAAGGTTCTACGAGGGGGCGTGTCCGGAGGCGGAGCTTGAGAGTTTTGTGAGAGAACTGTCGAGAAGGTTCTATGAGGGGTGGTGTCCGGAGGCGGAGCTTGAGAGTTTTGTGAGAGAACGGTCGAGAAGGTTCTACGAGGTGGCGTGTCCAGAGGCGGAGCTTGAGAGTTTGTGAGGGAACGGTCGAGAAGGTTCTGCGAGGGGGGCGTGTCCGGAGGCGGAGCTTGAGAGTTTTGTGAGAGAACGGTCGAGAAGGTTCTTCGAGGGGGCGTGTCCGGAGGCGGAGCTTGAGTGTTTGTGGGAGAACGGTCGAGAAGTTTCTACAAGGGAGCGTGTCCAGAGGCGGAGCTTGAGAGTTTGTGAGGGAACGGTCGAGAAGGTTCTATGAGGGGGCGTGTCCGGAGGCGGAGCTTGAGAGTTTTGTGAGAGAACAGTCGAGAAGGTTCTACGAGGGGTGGTGTCCGGAGGCGGAGCTTGAGAGTTTTGTGAGAGAACGGTCGAGAAGGTTCTACAACGGGTCGTGTCCGGAGGCGGAGCTTGAGAGTTTTGTGAGAGAACGGTCGAGAAGGTTCTACGAGGGGGGCGTGTCCGGAGGCGGAGCTTGAGAGTTTTGTGAGAGAACGGTCGAGAAGGTTCTACAAGGGGGCGTGTCTGGAGGCGGAGCTTGAGAGTTTTGTGCGAGAATGGTCGAGAAGGTTCTACGAGGGGGCGTGTCCGGAGGCGGAGCTTGAGAGTTTGTGTGAGAACGGTCGAGAAGGTTCTACGAGGGGGCGTGTCCGGAGGCGGAGCTTGAGAGTTTTGTGAGAGAACGGTCGAGAAGGTTCTACAAGGGGGCGTGTCCGGAGGCAGAGCTTGAGAGTTTTGTGCGAGAACGGTCGAGAAGGTTCTACGAGGGGGCGTGTCCGGAGGTGGAGCTTGAGAGTTTTGTGAGGGAACGGTCGGGAAGATTCTACGAGGGGGCGTGTCTGGAGGCGGAGCTTGAGAGTTTTGTGCGAGAACGGTCGAGAAGGTTCTACGAGGGGGCGTGTCCGGAGGCGGAGCTTGAGAGTACGTGCGGGAGACCGATCAAGGAGGCGGAGCTTGCTCCGCCGAGGAGATTGTGATGGGAGGCAGTGAGAGGCCGTTTGGTCGGCGTGGGAAGCCTGGAGCCCCGCACTGCGTCATCGCCACCGGCAACGTGGCGGTCCTTCCAGGCGAAGCCGTCTCTCCTCCCGGCACGCCGTCAGCCCAGCGGTGGACAGGGAGCGAGAGGGAGAGACGCGCCTAGACCGTGGAGCAGAGAGGGCACGCGTCACGGCAGAGGAAGAGAGAGAGAGAGCGAGAGAGAGCGAGAGAGAGTGTGAGAGAGAGAGTGTGACTGAGAGAGATAGTGAGAGAGAGAGAGCGAGAGAGAGAGAGACAGAGAGCGAGAGAGAGAGAGAGCGAGAGAGAGAGTGAGAGAGAGTGAGAGAGAGAGAGAGCGAGAGAGAGAGAGTTAGAGAGAGAGCGAGAGAGAGAGAGAGAGTGAGAGAGAGCAATAGAGAGTGAGAGAATGAGAGAGAGAGTTAGAGAGAGAGAGTTAGAGAGAGAGAGAGAGAGCGAGAGAGAGTTAGAGAGAGAGAGAGAGCGAGAGAGAGAGAGAGCGAGAGACTCTTGACTTTGACTTTGAGAGAGCGAGAGGGAGAGAGAGAGCGATAGAGAGTGAGAGAATGAGAGAGAGAGTTAGAGAGAGAGAGTTAGAGAGAGAGAGTTAGAGAGAGAGAGAACGAGAGAGAGAGAGAGACAGAGACAGAGAGAGAGAGAGATAGAGAGTGAGAGAATGAGAGAGAGAGTTAGAGAGAGAGAGTGAGCGAGAGACTTTTGACTTTGACTTTGAGAGAGCGAGAGAGAGAGACAGAGAGCGGGGCAGTCCAATCACACAATAAAAGAAAGGTGCCAGACAGCAGTTGTCGTGGAAGTGATTCATTTCACTTTGACACTTCCAAAGAGGTATCACGTCACATAAGCTGCTGCTGCTGCTGCTCACCCCGAGTAGTGCGTGTTCTGACATGAGCTTGAGGCAGGTGTCTCTTTTTCACCGGTCGCCTTTTAGGCGTTGTTCTCCGGTCTGTGCGCTGGTAGTGAGGCTGGGCCACCAAGGGAGGCTGATGTCTACCGCTGTCGGCCGACGAGTTTTAATGACAATGGCCGTGTATTGCGATCAGAGTGTCTGCGTGTTCTCCGGTCTGTGTTTGCGTTGTTCTCCGGTCTGTGCACTGGTAGTGAGGCTGGGCCACCAAGGGAGGCTGATGTCTACCGCTGTCGGCCGACGAGTTTTAATGACAATGGCCGTGTATTGCGATCAGAGTGTCTGCGTGTTCTCCGGTCTGTGTTTGCGTTGTTCTCCGGTCTGTGCGCTGGTAGTGAGGCTGGGCCACCAAGGGAGGCTGATGTCTACCGCTGTCGGCCGACGAGTTTTAATGGCAATGGCCGTGTATTGCGATCAGAGTGTCTGAGTGTTCTCCGGTCTGTGTTTGCGTGTTCTCCGGTCTGTGCGCTGGTAGTGAGGCTGGGCCACCAAGGGAGGCTGATGTCTACCGCTGTCGGCCGACGAGTTTTAATGGCAATGGCCGTGTATTGCGATCAGAGTGTCTGCGTGTTCTCCGGTCTGTGTTTGCGTTGTTCTCCGGTCTGTGCACTGGTAGTGAGGCTGGGCCACCAAGGGAGGCTGATGTCTACCGCTGTCGGCCGACGAGTTTTAATGACAATGGCCGTGTATTGCGATCAGAGTGTCTGCGTGTTCTCCGGTCTGTGTTTGCGTTGTTCTCCGGTCTGTGCACTGGTAGTGAGGCTGGGCCACCAAGGGAGGCTGATGTCTACCGCTGTCGGCCGACGAGTTTTAATGACAATGGCCGTGTATTGCGATCAGAGTGTCTGCGTGTTCTCCCGGAGAGTGCTCTGTGTGGTCACAGTGCAGCAACTTGATCCCTTGCAAAAAAAGGGTTGAATTTTTGCGGCGTCCGGCACATCTTCAACTGAGCACCTCCCCCGTTGCGTTGCCAAACACGGTAAAGCAACGGAATTCTTATTTTTCACGGGGCACGGATTCGCTTAGAACGCCCTCGTGAAAGCTAGCGGCCGGTCGCAGCAACTTTGGCTTGTCCCCTTGGGGGGGGTGGAGGGGACCACATCCCGCTGAAATCTTTCCCATGCCGATGACGTGCATGTACGTCATCAGTATATGTTTCATTCCTACTACACGTTCCTATGACGCAAGTGTACGTCATTTGTTTTCTTTTGAATTACGCTCCTATGACGCGAGTGTACATCATCCATTTTTTTATTCCTATTACGTTTCTATGACGTAAGTGTACGTCCACCGCTTTTTTAATTCCTATTACGTTCCTATGACGTGCATGTACGTCATCCGTTTTCTTTCTATTGCGTTTCTATGACGTAAGTGTACGTCATCTGTTTTCTTTTTAATTACACTCCTATGACATAAATGTACGTCATCCGTTTTTCATTCCTTTTACGTTTATATGACCTAAGTGTACGTCATCCGTTTTTTTCCTATTACGTTTCCATGACGTAAGTGTACGTCATCCGTTTTTTTTATTCCTATTACGTTCCTATGACGTCAGTATACGTTATCCGTTTTTCCCATTACGTAAGTGTACATCATCAGCTTCTTTTTTGTTTTCAATTCTACGGGAGAAGGGGGAGGGCGTGGACAATGCAGACTGGACGATGTCTCGCATCTCTCTCCATCCCTCTCTCGCAATACTAACAACCCTCCTCCTCTCTCTCCCTACACCTACCTTCCCACCCACCCTCCCTCAATCCCTCCCTCCCACTTTCTCCCCCCTGATCCACCACCACCACCACCACCACCCACCCACCCTCACCCTCACCCTTACCCTCACCCTCACCCCGCAGGTCTCGGGAGTTGATTCGCGAGGCGATCCTGGACAACGACTTCATGAAGAACCTGGAGCTGTCGCAGATCCTCGAGGTGGTCGACTCCATGCACCCGGTGGAGTTTGCACGCGGCAGCTGCATCATCCGCGAGGGCGACGTGGGGTCGCTTGTCTACGTCATGGAGGGTGAGTGGCTGGCCGGGTGGCTGGGTTGTCGGAGCGAGGCAACGTCAGGCTTATGTGTACCCCTGTGCTTGATTCCCGCTCGAATGCCAACACCACCAGGCGGTGAACTGGTTAAGGTCGCCACTGGGGGAGACAAAGGCGGCCGGGCGTGGTGCTGGCCACCCACCCACCCTCCCCCTCTCGTGTGCTGTGCCAGCTTTCGCAGGTGCTCGCTGACAGCGCTTGGCCCCAACAGTCTGTTCAGGCTATCCGGGGGATAATCTTTGTCTTGTGTGAATGCGAACGTGTGAGCGTCTAGCAGTGAGTGTGTGTGTGGGTGTGAGTGAGTGAGAGCGAGTGTCAGTGATGGAGTGAGAGTGAGTGAGTGTGAGCGTTCACCAGTAAGAGAGTGAGTGTGAGCGAGTGTGAGTTGGGGAGCGGTGGTGCAGCGGTTAGCGCTACGCTGCGCTACGAACCCAACAACCCGGGTTCGATTCCCGCTCACGGCCAACACCAGCAGTGACGATTATCTGAACCGGTTCTGGGCCTCCCCTAGGTCGACTCAGCCTTAAATTAGTACCTGGTGCGGTGTGTAGTAAACATCGCCACTGGGGAGACAAAGGCGGTCGGGCGTGGTGCTGGCCACCCACCCCCTCGTGTGCCGTTACCGACCTTCATAGGTGCCGCTCGCTAACGGCACTTGCCCCTACAGTCTGTTACAGGCTACACGGGTGATATTTGTCTTGTGAGTGAGTCAGTGTGAGTGTGGGCGAGTGAGTGTGAGTGGGTGAATGTGAGTGAGTGTGGGTGAGTGGGACAGTCCACCATCAGTGTTTGTGTTTGTCTCTCTAGTGGGCAATGGAAACATCAACCCCCTACCTCCTGGTTGGTCTGCAGGACAGAAAAGCTGTGGTGACTGTGAGCAATGCCATGGAGGGAAGGCCAATTCCAATTTGCTGTTCCCCTCATTGCGATCGTAGCCACTACAGCAGCCATTGGGGGGGGGGTCTTTGGAGTGATTGGAAGGCATGGGCCAGATCAGCTCAATAACAACGGTATAGGAAGCTGCTAGATTTTTGTGCAGCCCATGGGCTTGTAATTACCAACACGCTGTTCCGGCATCGGCGGATCCACACGACATCACGGATGCACGCCGGGTCCAAGCAAGAACATCTGCTGGACTACGTAGTGACGGACCAGCGGAAGCGAGCCCATGTCCTGGACACCGGGATCTACCGTGGAGCTGATCTGCCCACTGACCATCGACTTGTCATCTGTAAGATGCGCCTGCCATTCTTCCACCCCGGTGGTGGGTGTACACCCAGGACCCCATTCAAACCCCGACAGGTAGCTGAGGATAGTTGCGAGCGAGGATCCCATCATCGCTTGCCGCTGGGATTAGCATTGTGCCCCCTGCCCTTCCCCTCGTCTTGATGCCGAGAGGGGGTGGGTGGGGGGTGGGCGAGCTGCTATGGCTGCTGCGTTGTTGATGTTGTTGTTGATGTTGATGTTGTTGATGTTGTTGTTGTTGATGTTGTTGATGTTGTTGTTGTTGCTGTGTTTGTGTGTGCCCATCAACCTGCGGGTAACATCGGGTCAAGGCCATTCCTGCACAGTGGAAAATTCTCCTTCACTCTCCCTCTCCCTCTCTCCTCTCCCTCCCTTCCTCCCCCTCGGAACTTCTCCATCCCCCTCTCTCTCTCTAGAGGGCCGAGTGGTAGTCACCAAGGAGGGGGTGAAGCTCTGCACCATGAGTCCAGGGAAGGTGTTTGGCGAGCTCGCCATCCTCTACAACTGCACCCGCACGGCCACCGTCAAGGGTGAGATTCACGATGGCCGGGTGGCTGGGTTCATGATCTCCTAGTCACTGGATTCATGATCTCAGAGTCACTGGGTTCGTGATCTCCGTGTCACTGGGTTCATGATCTCACTGGGTTCATGATCTCAGAGTCACTGGGTTCATGATCTCAGAGTCACTGAGCTCAGGATGGCTGTGTCACTGGGTTCATGATCTCCGAGTCACTGGGTTCATGATCTCCGAGTCACTGGGTTCATGATCTCTGAGTCACTGGGTTCATGATGGCTGTGTCACTGGGTTCATGATCTCCGAGTCACTGATTTCACGATGGCTGAGTCACTGGGTTCATGATCTCCGAGTCACTGGGTTCATGATGGCTGTGTCACTGGGTTCATGATCTCCGAGTCACTGGGTTCATGATCTCCAAGTCACTGGGTTCATGATCTCCGAGTCACTGGTTTCACGATGGCCGTGTCACTGGGTTCATGATCTCCGAGTCACTGGGTTCATGATCTCCGAGTCACTGGGTTCATGATCTCAGAGTCACTGGGTTCATGATCTCCGAGTCACTGGGTTCATGATCTCCGCGTCACTGGGTTCATGATCTCCGTGTCACTGGGTTCATGATCTCCGTGTCACTGGGTTCATGATCTCCAAGTCACTGGGTTCATGATGGCTGAGTCACTGGGTTCATGATGGCTGTGTTACTGGGTTCATGATCTCCGTGTCACTGGGTTCATGATCTCCGTGTCACTGGGTTCATGATCTCCGTGTCACTGGGTTAATGATCTCCGTGTCACTGGGTTCATGATCTCCGAGTCACTGGGTTCATGATGGCTGAGTCACTGGGTTCATGATCTCCGTGTCACTGGGTTCATGATCTCCAAGTCACTGGGTTCATGATGGCTGAGTCACTGGGTTCATGATGGCTGTGTTACTGGGTTCATGATCTCCGTGTCACTGGGTTCATGAGCTCCGTGTCACTGGGTTCATGATCTCCGTGTCACTGGGTTAATGATCTCCGTGTCACTGGGTTCATGATGGCTGAGTCACTGGGTTCATGATCTCCGTGTCACTGGGTTCATTATCTCCGAGTCACTGGGTTCATGATCTCCATGTCACTGGGTTCATGATCTCCGAGTCACTGATTTCACGATGGCTGAGTCACTGGGTTCATGATGGCTGAGTCACTGGGTTCATGATCTCCGAGTCACTGGGTTCATGATGGCCGGGTTGCTGGTTTCACGATGGCCGTGTCAACAACACTGAGATCCCTGGTCTGAGTTTATCTCTCTCTCTCTCTCTCGCTGAGTCTTAATTTGAAGAGAAAGAGAGAGAGAGAGAGAGATGTGGGTGCGAGAAAGTGGAGGGAGAGAGAATGTATAGACAAATAGAATATAGTGGAAGATAGAACAGGAGAGACACGGAGGGAGAGAGGGAGGAGAGGGCTGTGAGTGAAGATGTCATCGCCCTCATTGCCATGTGAGTCACGTGCAGCTACCATCAACATAAACAGAGGCACACAGAGTGGGTGAGTGGGTGAGTAGGTGGGTCAGTGGTCGATTGTTTGAGCGAGCGAGCGAGCGGGCGGGTGGATGAACGAGCGGGTGAGTGGGTAGGTGAGCGGGTGGGTGAGTGCATGAGATGGTGGGTTAGATATAGGAATAGGTTTTTACCCTTTTAACTGGCACAAAAAAAACTGACACCTTTATTCAAGGCATCGTGTTTGCAATAACCACAACACAAGCAGTCAAAATGCAAACAAAAGAGACAACTCTGATAATAATATTGGCACTGTCCTTTAATTTGATTGGTCCACACCCGAGACGGCTTTTCTTAGAGCCCCTTAGTCTCTCCATTGGTGTTGGACCAGAAGAGGCCAAAAGGCGTACAACTCAAACACAGCGCACTATCAGAGTTATTGAGGGCTCGGGGTGAGCATTTACATTATGAGACCTCCTTTGCCAGTAACAAGATATAGGAATAGGGTTTTACCCTTTTAACTGGCACAAAAAAACTGACACCTTTTGGCGTCTTCTGATCCAACACCAGTGGAGAGACTAAGGGGCTCTAAGAAAAACTCTCTCGGGTGTGGACCAATCAAATTCAAGGACAGTGCCAATATTATTATCAGAGTTGTCTCTTTTTGTTTGCATTTTGACTGCTTGTGTTGTGGTTATTGCAAACATGATGCCTTGAATAAAGGTGTCAGTTTTTTTGTGCCAGTTAAAAGGGTAAAACCTATTCTTATATCTTGTCTCTGGCAAAGGAGGTCTCATAATGGTGGGTTAGTTTGTGAGTGAGTGGGTGGGTGGGCGCACGTGCCAGTGAACGAGTGGGGTGGATGTGAGTGTGGAGAGACCAAGGTAGCCAGGCGTAGTGGTGACCACCCACCCCCTAGCGGGCGATGTCGGCCTTCATAGTTGGCGCTCGCTTCTATCAACGGTAAACAGAGACACAGAGTGGATGAGTGAGTCGGTGAGCGTTTGAGTTGGTGGATGACCGAGTTGGTTAATTATTGCATGAGCAGGTAAATGAGTGGGTGAGTTGGTGAATTAGTGGGTGAGTGTGTCTGTGCGTGGGCTGGTGATGGGCTGCGTTTGAGTTGGCAGATTGGTGAGTGGGCAAATGAATGGATGGGCGAGTGTGTGCATGGGTGAGTGTGTAAGTGAGCGAGTGGCTATGCGGGGAGTTGATTGGTGAGCGTTGCCTTCATGCGGAGACCATTAGGGAGGTAATTGTCTGTTTAAGATCTCCACTGAGGGATGACGGAGAAGAGGAGAGGGGAGACCTCTGTCAATAGACGGGTGGGAGAATGCCACTCTCCCTGTCACACTCACACGTAGATTCACACACGACGAGAGACACGCATACGCTCATAGACTAATTTATAGACTCATAGAATCGCAGACTCACTCACACACTCATACATCGAGACACGCTTAGGCTCACACACTCGTAGACTCACTCACGCACTCACACATAGAGACACTCATGCACTCGTAGACTCACACACTCATAGATTCACTGAGACACTCATAGACTTAGTCACACACACATACACTCGTACACTCACTCACTCATCGATTCAATCACAAACTCATAGGCTCACTCAGATACTTTTAGACTCAATCACACACTCATAGACTCACACACACGCACACACTGAGAGACTCACACACACAACGACACACACACTCACTCACATAGACTCAAACAAATTCATTGACTCACGCACACTGACACAGATAAACGGAAACTCTCATATGGACTCGGAGACACACACTCAGCCGCCTACTCACTCATACACCCATGCGTAACCTCACTCAGTCACCCATATACTCAACCACCCACTCGCCCAGGAACACAGACACACATATGCTCCACATACACACACTCATCCGCTCACCCATACATTCACCCAAACCACTTACGTAAATACGTAATAACACGCACACATACACCCACGCACTCACCCACTGACTCATTCACTCACCTACTCACTGGCTCACCCACTCACTCGCACAAACACCAATACATTTACTCATTCAATCACTCATTCACTCACTCACCCACACGCCCACTCACGCATTCACACACATACACACATATATACACAAATACACACCCACTCACTCACTCACCCACTCACTCACTCACCCACTCACTCACCCAAACGCCCACCCATCCATTCACATACACACACATATACACAAATACACATCCACTCAATCGCTCACTCACCCACTCACTCACTCACCCACTCACTCACCCAAACGCCCACCCATCCATTCACACACACACATATATACACAAATACACACCCACTCAATCGCTCACTCACCCACTCACTCACTCACCCACTCACTCACTCACCCACTCACTCACCCAAACGCCCACCCATCCATTCACATACACACACATATACACAAATACACACCCACTCAATCGCTCACTCACCCATTCACTCACTCACCCACTCACCCAAACGCCCACCCATCCATTCACATACACATATATACACAAATACACACCCACTCAATCGCTCACTCACCCACTCACTCACTCATCCACTCACTCACCCACACACCCACCCATCCATTCACATACATACATATACACAAATACACACCCACTCAATCGCTCACTCACCCACTCACTCACTCACCCACTCACTCGCCCACACACCCACCCATCCATTCACATACACACATATACACAAATACACACCCACTCAATCGCTCACTCACCCACTCACTCATTCACCCACTCACTCACCCAAACGCCCACCCATCCATTCACATACACACATATACACAAATACACACCCACTCAATCGCTCACTCACCCACTCACTCATTCACCCACTCACTCACCCAAACGCCCACCCATCCATTCACATACACACATATACACAAATACACACCCACTCAATCGCTCACTCACCCACTCACTCACTCACCCACTCACCCACACGAACACCCAACTATTCACATACACATATACACAAATACACACCCACTCAATCGCTCACTCACCCACTCACTCACTCACCCAGTCACTCACCCAAACGCCCACCCATCCATTCACATACACACATATATACACAAATACACACCCACTCAATCGCTCACTCACCCACTCACTCACTCACCCACTCACCCACACGAACACCCAACTATTCACATACACACATATACACAAATACACACCCACTCAATCGCTCACTCACCCACTCACTCACTCACCCACTCACCCACACGAACACCCAACTATTCACATACACACATATACACAAATACACACCCACTCAATCGCTCACTCACCCACTCACTTACTCACTCACCCACTCACTCACCCACACACCCACCCATCCATTCACATACACACATATACACAAATACACACCCACTCAATCGCTCACTCACCCACTCACTCACTCACCCACTCACCCACACGAACACCCAACTATTCACATACACACATATACACAAATACACACCCACTCAATCGCTCACTCACCCACTCACTCGTTCACCCACCCACTCACTCACCCACTCACCCACTCACTCACCCACTCACTCACCCAAACGCCCACCCATCAATTCACATACACATATAAATAACTAATCACTCATTCACCCACTGACCCACATAACCATACATACAGCCTGTAACATACTGCAGGGGCATGTGCTCTTAGCGAGTAGCAGCAGCGCCTATGAAGGCTACCGGCACTGTGGCACACGAGGGGGGTGGGTGGCCAGCACCACGCCCGACCGCCTTTGTCTCTCCCGAGTGGCGATATTTACTGCACACCGCACCAGGTACTCATTTGACGCCGAGTAGACTTAGGGGAGGCCCAGGACCGGTTCAGATAATTGCTACCATTGGGTCTTAGTCGCCGGGAGCTAACCGTTCCCCATGACTATGATAATATCAATCATAGCAAGAAATTGCATACACACATACACACACATGCATACATACATACTGATCCACTCACTCGTCCACTCACACACTCACCCACTCACACACTCACCCACTCACACACTCACCCACTCACACACTCACCCACTCACACACTCACCCATCCATTCACTCACCCACGCATTCACCCGTTCACTCACTCACCCACACACCAATTTACTCACTCACCCACCCACCAATTCACCCATTCATCCACACACACACAAACACACACAAACACACACACACCCATTCAAAACTCACACACACACACACACGCGCGCGCGCGCGCGCACGTGTGTGTGTGTGTGCATCCCTGGTTGCCATGGAGACTCGCAGCTCTGCCTCCCGTTGCTACCCATGGCGTTGGTTGCCATGGACACGCGGAGGCAAATCACAGGGTGTGTGTGTGCACACTCCCTTTAAACAGTGGGTCTGAGACCCACACACACACACACACAAACAAAGACAAAGGTCCCCCGTGTAGCCTCAGCAGAATGTTGGGGCAAGTGCTGTTAGCGTGTGCCAATGAAAGCCGGCAGGGCACACGAGGGGCGAGGGGTGGCTACCAGCACCACGCCCGGCCGCCTTTGTCTCCCCCCAGCGCTAGCGATGTTTACTACGCTACACCGCACCACCAGGGAACTCGTTTGAGGCTGAGTCGACCTAGGTGGAGGCCCAGGACCGGTTCAGATAATCGTCAATGGGGGTTGGCCGCGAGCGGGAATCAAACTCGGGTCGCCAGGTTCGTAGCGAGGAAGAGCGCTAACCACTACACTACCGTAACACCAACAACCGACATTCGCCACTAAGCGGCGGTGAAATCACCACGACGCTTGTGCCAGGCTACGTGCACCTTGAGGCCACGTGAAGTGTCGAACGCCCGCTGGCAGGAGGTCACGGGCAGACCCAGGTGCCACGGGTCGACTGACTGAGATGACTGGCTGATGCACCACCTGTGCCCCCTACTGTGCCAACCTGCTGTGCTTTAGCCACCCGGCGCTCCGCTCGTTGTTGTGAGCGTCGCTCCTCCGCCCTCCGTTGTTGTTGGAGGGCGACTGCCTCCAACTGCCCAGTAGCGTCCTTCACGAGCCTCCTCCACAGAGGCCGATCTTGACACCGCTGGTACCAGTCATCGGCAAGTCCACTCAGCTCCACGTCCTCCCGTACCACATCACTCCATCTCTTCTCTAGCCCCGTGCCTCCTGTACCACATCACTCCATCTCTTCTCTAGCCCCGTGCCTCCTGTACCACATCACTCCATCTCTTCTCTAGCCCCGTGCCTCCTGTACCACATCACTCCATCTCTTCTCTAGCCACGTGCCTCCTGTAACACGTCACTCCATCTCTTCTCTAGCCCCGTGCCTCCTGTACCACATCACTCCATCTCTTCTCTAGCCCCGTGCCTCCTGTACCACATCACTCCATCTCTTCTCTAGCCCCGTGCCTCCTGTACCACATCACTCCATCTCTTCTCTAGCCCCGTGCCTCCTGTACCACATCACTCCATCTCTTCTCTAGCCCCGTGCCTCCTGTACCACATCACTCCATCTCTTCTCTTGCCCCGTGCCTCCTGTACCACATCACTCCATCTCTTCTCTAGCCCCGTGCCTCCTGTACCACATCACTCCATCTCTTCTCTAGCCACGTGCCTCCTGTACCACATCACTCCATCTCTTCTCTAGCCACGTGCCTCCTGTACCACATCACTCCATCTCTTCTCTAGCCCCGTGCCTCCTGTACCACATCACTCCATCTCTTCTCTAGCCCCGTGCCTCCTGTACCACATAACTCCATCTCTTCTCTAGCCCCGTGCCTCCTGTACCACATCACTCCATCTCTTCTCTAGCCCCGTGCCTCCTGTACCACATCACTCCATCTCTTCTCTAGCCCCGTGCCTCCTGTACCACGTCACTCCATCTCTTCTCTAGCCCCGTGCCTCCTGTACCACGTCACTCCATCTCTTCTCTAGCCCCGTGCCTCCTGTACCACGTCACTCCATCTCTTCTCTAGCCCCGTGCCTCCTGTACCACATCACTCCATCTCTTCTCTAGCCCCGTGCCTCCTGTACCACGTCACTCCATCTTTTCTCTAGCCCGTGCCGCGCCCGCTTAGCCCCCTCAATCCGGCCGAACAAAAGCTGTTTCGGCATGCGGTGGCTGGGCATGCGGGCTACATGACCCAGCCATCGCAGCCTTGCCTGCCGGAGGAGCTCACCGATGATGGGACTTTGTCCAGATCTTTCAAGGATTTGTGAGCTCCTCACACAATCCAGCCTGCGGGTTAAACCCAGGATGAATCGCAGGCAGGCCAGCCGAAATGTTTCTAACCGGCGAAGATGTTCCATTAGGTGGGGGGGGGGGGGGTCCACACTACCGCAAAGACAAAGATCCCCCGTGTAGCCTTAACAGACTGTAGGGGCAAGTGCTGTTAGCGAGTGGCACCCTATGAAGGCCGGTAACGGCAACACGAGGTGGTGGGTGGCTACCAGCACCACGCCCGGCCGCCTTTGTCTCCCCCAGTGGCGACGTTTACTACACACCGCTACACCAGGTTACTCATTTGAGGCTGAGTCGACCTAGGGGGAGGCCCGGGACCGGTTCAGATAATCGTCACTGGTGGTGTTGGCCGTGAGCGGGAATCGAACGCCGTGTCGCCGGGTTCATAGCGCAGCGACTTAGCGCGCTAACCGCGGCGCCACCGCTCCCCACACACACACACACACAGACACACAGACACACACACACACACCGATTCAGGCACCACAGCGACAACATATCAGAACCCCGTCCCGGGCCTCCCCTAGGTCGACTCAGCCTCAAATGAGTACCTGGTGCGGTGCGTAGCAAACATCGCAGAGTATGTGGGCGCTTAGCGTAGTAAACATCGCCACTGGGGGGGATACAAAGGCGGCCGGGCGTGGTGGATGCTGGCCACCCCACCCACCTCGTGTACCGCACTGTCGGCCTTCATAGGTGCTGCTAGCTAACAGCACTTGCCCCCGCGGTCGGGTTAAGGCTACACGGGGCATCTTTGTCTTTTGTGTCCTTCAACGTCGACGCTACTCGCTGCGAACAGCGCTTGCCCCAACAGCCCGCGGAGAGGCTTCACGGGGGAACTTTGTCTTTATGTGAACGATTGTGTTCGCGAGTGGTTGTTGCTGTGTGTGTGTGTGTTTCTTTGCGTGTGCGGGCTGAATGACTTGTGACAGGAGTGTGTGTTCGTGGAGCGCGCGTGTGTGTGTGCGATTTGATTTGTGAGCTAAATTGAACAGAGTTTGCACCGCGTGAGTTTCTGTGTGAGTGTGTGAGTGTGTGTATAAGTCTCTGTGTGTGTGAGTGTGTGTATGTGTGTGTATGAGTCTCTGTGTGTGTGAGTGTGTGTATGAGTCTCTGTGTGTGTGAGTGTGTGTATAAGTCTCTGTGTGTGTGTGAGTGAGTGTGTGAGTCTCTGTGTGTGTGAGTGTGTGTGAGTGTATGAGTCTCTGTGTGAGTCTCTGTGTGTGAGTGAGTGTATGAGTCTCTGTGTGTGTGTGTGAGTGTGTGTATGAGTCTCTGTGTGTGTGAGTGTGTGTATGAGTCTCTGTGTGTGTGAGTGAGTGTATGAGTCTCTGTGTGTGTGAGTGAGTGTGTGTATGAGTCTCTGTGTGTGTGTGAGTGTGTGTATGAGTCTCTGTCTGTGTGAGTGTGTGTATGAGTCTCTGTGTGTGTGAGTGTGTGTATAAGTCTCTGTGTGTGTGTGAGTGAGTGTGTGAGTCTCTGTGTGTGTGAGTGTGTGTGAGTGTATGAGTCTCTGTGTGAGTCTCTGTGTGTGAGTGAGTGTATGAGTCTCTGTGTGTGTGTGTGAGTGTGTGTATGAGTCTCTGTGTGTGTGAGTGTGTGTATGAGTCTCTGTGTGTGTGAGTGAGTGTATGAGTCTCTGTGTGTGTGAGTGAGTGTGTGTATGAGTCTCTGTGTGTGTGTGAGTGTGTGTATGAGTCTCTGTGTGTGTGAGTGTGTGTATGAGTCTCTGTGTGTGTGAGTGTGTGTATGAGTCTCTGTGTGTGTGAGTGTGTGTGTGAGTCTCTGTGTGTGTGAGTGAGTGTGTGTGTGAGTCTCTGTGTGTGTGAGTGAGTGTATGAGTCTCTGTGTGTGTGAGTGTGTGTATGAGTCTCTGTGTGTGTGAGTGTGTGTGTGAGTCTCTGTGTGTGTGAGTGAGTGTGTGTGAGTCTCTGTGTGTGTGAGTGAGTGTATGAGTCTCTGTGTGTGTGAGTGTGTGTGTGAGTCTCTGTGTGTGTGAGTGAGTGTGTGTGTGAGTCTCTGTGTGTGTGAGTGAGTGTATGAGTCTCTGTGTGTGTGAGTGTGTGTATGAGTCTCTGTGTGTGTGAGTGTGTGTATGAGTCTCTGTGTGAGTCTCTGTGTGTGAGTGTGTGTATGAGTCTCTGTGTGTGTGAGTGTGTGTATGAGTCTATGTGTGAGTCTCTGTGAGTGTGGGTATGAGTCTCTGTGTGAGTCTGTGTGTGTGTGTGCGTGTGTGTATGAGTCTCTGTGTGTGTGTGCGTGTGTGTATGAGTCTCTGTGTGTGTATGAGTCTCTGTGTGAGTCTGTGTGTGTGTATGAGTCTCTGTGTGAGTCTCTGTGAGTGTGGGTATGAGTCTCTGTGTGAGTCTCTGTGTGTGTGTATGAGTCTCTGTGTGAGTCTGCGTGTGTATGCGTCTGTGTATGAGGTTCTGTGTGAGTCTCTGTGAGTGTGGTTATGAGTCTCTGTGTGAGTCTGTGTGTGTGTGCGTGTGTGTATGAGTCTGTGTGAGTCTCTGTGTGTGTGAGTGAGTGTTTGAGTCTCTGTGTGTGTGAGTGTGTGTATGAGTCTCTGTGTCTGTGAGTGTGTGTATGAGTCTCTGTGTGAGTCTCTGTGAGTGTGGGTATGAGTCTCTGTGTGAGTCTGTGTGTGTGCGTGTGTGTATGAGTCTCTGTGTGTGTATGAGTCTCTGTGTGAGTCTCTGTGAGTGTGGGTATGAGTCTCTGTGTGAGTCTCTGTGTGTGTGTATGAGTTTCTGTGTGAGTCTGCGTGTGTATGCGTCTGTGCATGAGTCTCTGTGTGTGTCTCTGTGAGTGTGGGTATGAGTCTCTGTGTGAGTCTGTGTGTGTGTGTGAGTGTGTGTATGAGTCTGTGTGAGTCTCTGTGTGTGAGTGTGTGCATGAGTCTCTGTGTGTGTGTATGAGTCTCTGTGTGAGTCTCTGTGAGTGTGGGTATGAGTCTCTGTGTGAGTCTGTGTGTGTATGAGTCTCTGTGTGAGTCTGCGTGTGTATGCGTCTGTGTATGAGTCTCTGTGTGAGTCTCTGTGAGTGTGGGTATGAGGCTCTGCGTGAGTCTCTGTGTGTGTGTATGAGTCTCTATGTGAGTCTGTGTGTGTGACTGTGTATGAGTCTCTGTGTGAGTCTCTGTGAGTGTGGGTGTGAGTCTCTGTGTGAGTCTGTGTGTGTGTGCGTGTGTGTATGAGTCTGTGTGAGTCTCTGTGTGTGAGTGTGTGTATGAGTCTGTGTGTGTGTGTGTATGAGTCTCTGTGTGAGTCTCTATGAGTGTGGGTATGAGTCTCTGTGTGAGTCTCTGTGTGTGTGTGTATGAGTCACTGTGTGAGTCTGCGTGTGTGTGCGTGTGTATATGAGTCTTTGTGATTCTCTGTGCGTGTGAGTGTGTATGAGTCTCTGTGTGAGTCGCTCTGTGTGGGTGTGTATGTGAGTCTCTGTGTGAGTCTCTGTGATGTCTCATGAACAAACCCCATTTGGCGGAACCAGGAGACTGAATCTTTACCCTCGGGACTCCTCCAGAATTAACAAAAAGTCACTTCGGGTGGCCACGTGGAATGTTCGAACACTAACTGCGGAGGAGAGGCTGCCACTCCTCTGTCGGGAGCTGGTACCGCCTGGATCTCTGTGGCATTCAGGAGGTCGGGTGGACCAGCTCTGGCTCCTGCCACTATGAGGGGTGGACAGTCCTCTACTTGGGGTAGGAGACCTGCCAAACAACAGGGAGTGGCTCTTTTTCTGAACAAAACAATGAAGGGGGCGTGGAAGCGTACACGTCAGGTGTGGGAAACTGTAAGCCCCAGGAAATTTTGGGCTCGCCTTCTCACCAAACAGAAGCGAGGAGTGGTGGTCGAGGTTACTTATGCCCCCACCGAAGACGAACATCCGTGGAGGGATGCAGGCAAGGCCGATGAGTCAGATGCTTTCTATGACCTCCTCTCACAAGTGCTAGCTAAAGTGGCTACTCAGGATAGAGTCATCCTGTTGGGTGACTTCAATACCCGAGTTGGTCATGATGCTGGCACCAGGTCTGGAGTGATTGGAAGGCATGGGCCAGATCAGGTCAATGACAACATCAGGAGCTTGCTAGATTTTTGTGCAGCCCATGGGCTTGTAATTACCAACACGTTGTTCCGGCATCGGCGCATCCACACAACATCATGGATGCATGCCGGGTCCAAGCAAGAACATCTGCTGGACTACATAGTGACGGAACAGCGGATGCGGACCCATGTCCTTGACACCAGGACCTACCGTGGAGCTGATCTGCCCTCTGACCATCGACTAGTCATCCGTAAGATGCGCCTGCCATTCTGCCACTCTGGTGGTGGGTGCACACCCAGGACCCCATTCAAACCCATGGTGGCATGGTCTCAGCTAGCTGATGAAAGTTGCAAGCGAGAATTTCATCATCGCTTGTGGCTGGGACTGGCATCGTCTCAACTCCTCCTGATGTTGAGGGGAAATGGGCGAGGTTAAGGACTGTGGCTCATGCAGCTGCAATGGCTGCTTTGGGTACATGGTCCAGACCTCACCAGAGACCCTGGCTGACAAAGGAGGTGTTCAGGTTGGCTAAGAAAAAGTGACAGGCCCACTGTCATCGGCTACAGAATCCCACGCCTGAGAATGAGGAGGCTTACCGCAGCCTTCGCTCGGAGGTTCGGAGAGCCGTGAGGCGCTGCAAGGATGGATGGTGGTCGCGGGTTGCTGAGGAGATGGAGTCTGCCTCAATGACCCGCGATCACAAATCGCTCTTTAACTTTATCAAAAAAGTTACCTGCAGCGCCACACCTGTTACCATCATGAGGGCAAAGAATGGTGATCCAAACTCGGACCCTAAGGAGCAGGTTTGCAGATTTACTGAGCATTTCTGAGGTCCTGGGGCAGGGAAAATCCCTCAGCCTTTAAAACAAGGTGGGATAAAGTGGGGATGACCCTACTGAGGCTGCAGTGCCTCAAATATTGGAATAAGTCAACCGTTGTGAGTGGCTGGCTGAGGTGCCATCTGTTGAGGAAGTACTGAAGGCAATTCGGAAAGGCACCGGGCAGATATGATCTCCCAAATGCTGAGGGAGGGTGGAGTTTGTGCACAGACTGCCCTACATGACATCATAACAACAATCTGGACCACTGGACGGGTTCCACAGGATTGGAAGGATGCCCTGGTGGTCCCCCTTTTTAAGAAGGGGGACCGCACAGACTGTAACAACTACAGGGGCATCTCACTCCTCAGTGTACTGGGAAAGGTCCTGGCAAGGATTATTCAACATCGCCTTGCCAGGCACGCTGAGGAGAGGCTTGTGGAGCCCCAATGCGGTCTCATAAAAGGGCGGTCCTGCACAGATGCCATATTTTCTGTCCGTCTGCTACAGCAGAGGTGTAGAGAATTCCAACAAGACCTACATCTCTGCTTTATTGACCTGGTCAAGGCCTATGATACCATCAGTAGGCCTGGCCTCTGGGTTGTTTTTCGTGCTTTTGGAATTCCTGACGCTCTGCTCACGATCATTAAGGACCTTCATGGTGGTGAGCGGGCCCGGTTAAAACTACGTGGCCAGGAGTCGGGGCCATTCCCTGTTCACCTTGGGGTGCGACAGGGATGTCCTCTGGCACCCACATTATTTAACATCTATTTTGACCACGTAGTTTGTGAAGCCTTCAATATCTGTACCGGAGAAATTTCCATCTGGTAAAGATACAATGGGAGGCTGATCGATGCCCGGGTGCGGTCAAAGGATCGCTCCCTATTGCTCAACCATGAAGGTCCGATGATCTGGTAATTGCTCCTCACTCAGAGGAGGAGTTGGAGGCGCTGATGCTGAACCTGGAGCTTGCCACTAAAAGGTGGGGCCTTACCATCAGCCCCACCAAAACTAAGCACCTGCCTGTGTATTTTGTGCCATCAGACACTCCACCCCCACAACTCCCAATCGGTGATGGGGCAGTTGTGGAGAGAGTGGAGAGTTTCCCATACCTGGGCAGTGTGCTCATGACCGGCTCCGGTTTAACAGCAGAGGTCTCACTCCGGATCAGTCGAGCAGCATTATATTTTCATCGGTTGCGCAACGCTGTGTGGAAGCTACTGGGTCTGTTGCTCCGCACGAAGCTTCAGGTATTCTCAGCCACGGTCATTCCCTCCCTTTTCTACGCTTGCGAGACGTGGACCCCCCCTAATGGAACATCTTTGCCGGTTAGAAACATTTAGGCTGGCCTGCCTACGATCTATCCTGGGTTAAACCAGGCTGGATTGTGTGAGGAGCTCACAAATCCTTGAAATATCTGGGCAAAGTCCCATCAGTGAGCTCCTCCGGCAGGCAAGGCTGCGTTGGCTGGGCCATGTAGCCCGCATGCCCAGCCACCGCATGCCGAAACAGCTTTTGTTCGGCCGGATCGAGGGGGCTAAACGGGCGTGGCACGGGCTAGAGAAGATATGGAGTGATGTGGTACAGCAGGACGTGGAGCTGAGTGGACTTGCCGATGACTGGTACCAGCGGTGTCAAGATCGGCCTCTGTGGAGGAGGCTCGTGAAGGACGCTACTGGACAGTTGGAGGCAGTCGCCCTCCAACAACAACGGAGGGCGGAGGAGCGACGCTCATAACAACGAGCGAAGTGCCGGGTGGCTAAAACACAGCAGGTTGGCACAGTAGGGGGGCACAGGTGGTGCATCAGCCAGTCATCTCAGTCAGTCGACCCGTGGCACCTGGGTCTGCCCTGTGACCTCCTGCCAGCGGGCGTTCGACACTTCACGTGGCCTCAACGTGAAGCATAGCCTAGCACAAGCGTCGTGGTGATGTCACCGCCACAGTGGCAAATGGCGGTTGTTGTTGTGTTAGCCTGTGTGTGATTATCTGTATCAGACGCCACAATGGATCCTGGGCCTCGCCTCGGTGAACCCAACATCAAATGCGTACCTGGTTCGGCGTATTAAATCATCACCACCAGGAAGAACAAAGGCGGCCGGGCGTGGTGCTGGCCACTCATCCCGTCTTGTTCTTCTCTGCCAGCCTTCATCGGTGCTCGGTAACAGCACTTGGAAGTAGTGATTAGCACGCTGCCCTACGAACCTCAATTCGATTCCAGCTCACAGCCAACTTCAGTAATGACATTGCGTCAAGCAATTTTCGTCCTTGGGTAGTAAGAGTTTATTTTTTAAATTGCTTATGCCTAAAAAGTCTAGAAAATGGCTACAATTCTCCACAAACTTTGCTTTTGTGACCAGGACGGTGATATTTTGAAATGTACCCATTTTCGATGAGAAAACGGGCAAATTTGCGTCTTTCCGTTCACATAAAGTCAGAAAAACAACAACATATGAATGGAAATTAACATGTATTTATACTAAAGTAATACAAACAAATGACTACAAAAGCTTTTGAAGTGAGCAGTTTTTCGAGATTTACGATTATGCTGTAAATCACTTTCACGAATCAGCCCCAAAATGTAGCCTGCCATCGTGTTCTCGTTATACTGTCCTTGGTAGCGGCGTTCAAAGTGCAGTATATCCTGGTGGAAGCACTCGCCTTGCTCCTCCGAGTACGCTCCCATGTTCTCCTTGAATTTATCAAGGTGAGCATCAAGGATACGGACTTTGAGGGACAGCCCCACATCCCATTGTGCCGAAGTTTTTCACCAGAGTCTCAACCAGCTCCAAATAAATTTTGATTGAAAGCTTTCGTGACTGCAGTAATTCATTTTCTTAGCTCTTATCGGTAAAGTCACCACGTTGAAGGGAAACAATAAAATAATAAAATATATATATAAATAGTTGTCGACCTTGTGATTGCCCAGGAAGCCACGAACCACTGCGACAAAGCCGTCCCAAGCAGCTCTCTCCTGACTAGTGAGCTTCTTGGGGAATTCATTGCACTCCAGGATCTTCTTCATCTGTTGTCCGACGAAGACACCGGCTTTGACCTCTGGCTCAGACAGCTTAGGGGAGAAGTCTTGAAGGCCACTTGAAGGCTGCCGACTCCGTCTCTACAGCTCTGACAAATTGTTTCACGAGGCCCAATTCGATGGGCAGTGGTGGCATCAGCACCTTCCGGGGGTCCACCAGTGGCTCCCACTTGACATTGTTGCTCCCCACAGAGAACTCGGTCAGCTGTGGCCAGTCCTGCCTGTGGTAGTGCCCCTCGGTGTGCCTGCTGTCCCAAAGGCCAAGAGAGCTTCTTGGGGAAATTCATTGCACTCAGGGATCTTCTTTATCTGTCTGTGGTCCGACGAAGACACCGGCTTTGACCTTTGCCTCAGACAGCTTCGGGAAGAGGTCTTGAAGGTTACTGACGTCTGCCGACTGCGTATCTACATATTCTTGGGTCTTTCCGGTAAAGTCACGTGGATAGGTTCAAAGAAAATAACAACAACAACAACAACAACAACAACAAAAATAACACGAAACTTCGACGTTCCGATCGCAACGCAAGCGGTCATCTTCAGGAAAAAGTGGGGGTTAGCTTCCAAGGCAAACTGTTTATGAAGGGTATTCTTAGCTCTTTCGGTAAAGTCACCACGTTGAAGGGAAACAATAAAATAATAAAAAATATATAAAACAATAAAAATTCTCACGACGTTTCGACCATAACACAAACGGTCGTCATCAGGTGTGTCGGTTTGCATTAATTTATTTATTTTTAAACGGTGTATTTATTTATTTATAAGCCATCTGGCTACCATGAGAGATTCGTTCATGAGGCTATCCACATATACAAGCACAGAGACAATTTCAACCGAGAAGATGGATTCTGGCTTAGCAATCATTGGAAAGATTTGATAAACCATTTCAGGTCTTAATTGATTGTTCACGCTTACAGTGGCTTTCAGACACAAGACATTAATTTTTCGTCTCCCCCCTCCTCTTTTCAGAACATAGATGGACTAGTCCTTCTAAACAAACTGCCAAATCGCTGCGCGTGGTGCTGACGTTTTAAAAAAATAAATAAATACACCGTTTTAAAATAAATAAATTATGCAGACCGACACACCTGATGACGACCGTTTGTGTTATGGTCGAAACGTCGTGAGAATTTTTTTTATTGTTTTATATATTTTTTATTATTTTATTGTTTCCCTTCAACGTGACTTTACCGAAAGAACCAAGAATAATAATTTTATTGTTTTACAATAATTTTAATGTTTTATATTTTATTATTATTTTATTGTTTCCCTTCAACGTGGTGACTTTACCGAAAGAACCAAGAATAATAATTTTATTGTTTTACAATAATTTTATTGTTTTATATCTTTATTATTTTATTGTTTCCCTTCTACCTGGTGGTAACTTTTCCGAAAGAACCAAGAATAATAATTTTATTGTTTTACAATAATTTTAATGTTTTATATTTTATTATTATTATTTTATTGTTTCCCTTCAACGTGGTCACTTTACCGAATGAGCTAAGAACGTGAATTACTGCGGCCACGAAAGCTTTAAATAAAAAAAATGTTTACAGAGTGGTTTGAAATGGGAGTAGCCCAAATGTCGGCAACCGATGATGATGTGAGTGGTGGGCAGCCAATCGGACTGTCGTGGTGGGTTTTTGCACCAATCAAAGGGCTGCCAGGTGATAAATTAGCATGTGAAAGGGAGATCAGCATCTCAATGCGAGATCGTAGAGCCGCGGCCAAAGGAGGTGGGGGCGAGAAGTCACTGTGAAAGCGCGAAGTTTGAAACGACATCGGAAGGTGGTAGGATGGCAACATCACGTGCAATTATGACCTAATTCTCTTTGATTCCATTGCGGTAAAGTCACCACGTAGGTAGAAAAAATGTTTTAAAATAAAACATAACAAAAAATCTCACGACGTTTCCGGCCACAACACAAACGGCCTTCATCGGGTGAAGGGACCAGGCTGTCTGGAGGACAGCGCTGGAAGTGAAACACAGAGCCACAAGCTCAGGCCGCGGACCTTTAAGCTGCGTGAGAGTGATTAAGGTGCCTTGACAAAGGAATTAGCATAAAAAATTAGCATTTGATTGGCGGACTTAGCATGGTGAACGGTGTAGTGGGGGTGAACAAGTGCAGACCGGCGAGGCGGAGGGGAGGGGGAGTTTACATATTGATGGTGTGAAAAGGGAATTTAAGCAGCTGCGGAAGTTTGATGAAGGCCGCTTGGGTGGTTGCCGAAACGTCGTGATTTTTGTTGTTTGATTTTTTTTACCCACTACGTGACTCTACCGAACAGAACCAAAGAGTATGTGGATCCTCGCAGTCACAAAAGCTTCAAATCTAGAATTATGACTTAAACTGGTTGACAACGTCCTTCCAATGATTGCTCAGTTTGTACCCATCTTCTCGGTTGAAATTCTGTCTGTGTCTATGTATATATATATGGCTTCATGAACGAATCTTTGTTGATAGCCAGTGGGCTTGCAAAGTACCTTCGTCTTAGAGGAATCAATTTTTTTCGTGAGCCCACCGCGTTAAAACAATGATCAGCCACGGCCGAGGTATTGGTCCTACCGTGTTTCAGATCTGCCTCATGTTCAGGAACACGGTCCGAGACACGCCGCTTAGTTTCCCCAATGTCACTACTGCCGCAGACTCGGCTTAATTTGTAGACGCCGGGGAATTGCATGTCAGGGATCACATCCTTCACAGATGGTATCAGATCACGAATTTTATGTACTGTGTTAAATCGAACCTGGATCTTGTGTTTGCTCATGATCTTGGAAATATTTTTAGTGCCCTCTGCTATGTATGGCAAGTGCATGGTTTCGATTGGGTCCTCAGATGGTTATTTCACAACTATTGGGTTGACAGCTTTAGGAATTGTGGAGTTTGAATATCCATTCATCTTGAGAGCTTGGTGTACGTGTTCCAGTTCACTGGATAGATGATGCCGGTCGGAAATACATCGAGCTCTATGGTGTAGAGTTTTGATGAGGGAATTCTTCTGGGATGAATGGTGGTGGGAGTCAGGTTTTAGGTAGGCATCCATATGGGTGGCTTTCCTGTACACAGAGTGTCCCATTGAGCCATCTGGTCTCTATTCCACCCACCCATTCACCCATTAACCCACTCACCCACCCACTCACTCACCCACCCACTCACCCATTCACCCACCCACTCACTCACCCACTCACTCACCCACCCACTCACCCACTCACCCACCAACTCACTCACTTACCCACCCACCCACCACTCACCCACTCACCCACCCACTCACCCACCTACTCACCCACCCACCCACACACTCACCCACCCACCCACTCACTTACTCACCCACCCACCCACCCACTCACCCACCCACTCACTCACCCACCCACCCACCCACTCACCCATTCACCCACCCACCCACTCACTCACCCACTCACTCACTCACTCACCCACCCACTCACCCACCCACTCACCCACCACTCACCCACTCACCCACCCACTCACCCACCCACTCACCCACCTACTCACCCACCCACTCACCCACCACTCACCCACTCACCCACCCACTCACCCACCCACCCACCCACTCACCCACCCACCCACTCACGATAGATGTGCAGCCGTGCGCTCATCACGGGGAGTAAATATCAACTCAATGTCTCAATCGAGTCACTGCTGATAGAAATCTGCGGAAGCCGGCTGAAGGAAATCAAAATCCTTGGAATCCCGGCTCCGTGAATGTCAGCGACTAAAGCCGTGACCCAATCGAAAAGGAGCGGTGGCGCAGCGGTTCGCGCTGAACCCGGGGTCCGACGACCCAAGTTCCATTCCAGCGCTCACGGCAACCATCATCGTGAGTGGGTGGGTGGGTGAGTGAGTGAGTGGGTGGGTGAGTGAGTGGGTGGGTGAGTGGGTGAGTGAGTGAGTGGGTGGGTGAGTGGGTGGGTGGGTGAGTGGGTGAGTGAGTGAGTGAGTGGGTGAGTGGGTGGGTGAGTGGGTGGGTGAGTGAGTGAGTGGGTGGGTGGGTGAGTGGGTGAGTGAGTGAGTGGGTGAGTGAGTGGGTGAGTGAGTGAGTGAGTGGGTGGGTGAGTGGGTGGGTGGGTGAGTGGGTGAGTGAGTGAGTGGGTGGGTGAGTGGGTGGGTGGGTGAGTGGGTGAGTGAGTGAGTGGGTGGGTGGGTGAGTGGGTGAGTGAGTGAGTGGGTGGGTGAGTCGGTGGGTGGGTGGGTGAGTGGGTGGGTGAGCGGGTGAGTGGACCCGTTCCTGGGACTCGCTCCTCCTAGGTAGACTCGGCCTGAAATGAGTACCCCCGGTGCAGCGGTGTCAACGACGCGTTAGAACTGGGGGGAGACAAAGGCGGCCGGGCGTGGTTGCTGGACGTCCACCCCCTCGCGTGCCACAGTGCCGGGTCAGGCTTCATAGGCGCTGCTGCTACGCAGCCACTTGCTCCCAACAGACCGTTGATGCAAAGCGGGGGGAATTTTGTCTTTGGAGAGGGTGATAGGGTGGGTGAGTGGGTGAGTGAGTGGGTGAGTGGGTGAGTGAGTGGGTGAGTGGGTGGGTGGGTGGGTGAGTGGGAGAGTGGGTGAGTGGGTGGGTGAGTGGGTGAGTGAGTGG